>JADAQX010000316.1:0-53562 GCA_015476325.1 Cardiosporidium cionae
TCTCCATTTATCCTATAACAAATCACCTCTACTTCGTTCAACGTACTTTCTATACATCTAAAACGCATTTCATTTCATCATCTCCCTCCCATGCCTCTTCCCAAACCAAAGCCATGGATCTACATGTAAATTCCATCTCTCTTATAGCAAAATGTTAACCTTTTTGTTTGTTTTCAAATTTAGTAAGACGGTCTGCAATTTCAGCACGAGAGTGGGTAATACTACCGCATTGCGTGAGCATAGCCTCTCGTTTTTCCTTTATGAGATGTAGACACTCTTTAAGCCATGCAATACACTCAGAAGCTTCCTCTAATTCTTTTGGAACGGCAGAAGCTTCTCCATCATCTACGAGAGAGCGGCGATGCTGTAGCCGTAAAAAATCTAATCGAGTGGTTAAAGAAGGCAGAGGCATCCCTCCAGTCCTCGTCGAGTGTTCGAGAGGCCGCTCAGGCAGTATTTCCTCATTGGAAATACCAAGAGCACACAAAGAGACGGTCATCTTTGCTTCTTCTTCGATAGGTGAGCCATGCGTGCGTCGTCCCTCGAGTTTGTCCAAAGCATGGAGGCTTGAGGTTACTTCCTGAAGGAGAGAATCCGTAGAAGTGGCAGTGACCGAAGGCACGCTGCCGGGGGCCTCGGAGGTACGTCCAGGGAGGTAAGACCAACCGGTGTGCTCAGAAATATTCGTAGCAGAGGCTGGGAGGGTCGATGTAGATAAGTCCAGAGCGTTATAGCGGCTACCACTTCGTAATCCAGCGGTAGCACCTTTTCGGAGTTGCTCCAATTCCCATTTTGTAACTTCTTCAGTCGTCTCTTCTTCTTCTATCCTGCGTCCGCTGTCCTTCAATTTCTCCAATAGCTGTTGCTTCAAGCGATCTACAGACGAAGGGGGTCGACGTGTTAGAGAGGCCGTTCCTTCCGCTGGCTGCATACTACACGGATGCCGTGTTTCCTCCAAAGGATTTAAAAAAGAAGATTCTCGCGGTAATAATGCATTTTCTTGCAGCTCTACTACCTCATCAAAAGGAGAAGGAGCAAACACACGATTTCCACTCTTTAAAGACCACTCATTGCCCCCTGAGGTGGCACCTAGCCCATCCAAAGGGATAAATTGGCCCTGTGCAACCGAGCGGGCATGCTCTCGTTGCGCTCGAGCCAACCGTACGAGTTCATCCGTTAGGCGGCTGCCACCCTCATCTTCCTCATCTTCTTCAAAGATTGCCGTTACCATTGCGGCTTCGTCTTGCATAGGATAGGGTAGGTTTGAATGTGTTTGCTTGCTGTGAGAAAGATTCTCTCGCCCTGACACGGCCACATTTTCCACAGAGGTGAACAACGGGGGTGATCGGTGGGTATCCACACGCATGGGCGATCCATCTTTGGTAGCGGCTAGCGCACTTAGTATTGTCGGATTCTGCGTCAAAGAAGTGGGGGAGGTGGGACTCTCTGTAAAAGCAGGATGCCCGTAAATTCCTCGCCCTTCATGAAATTCTGCAGCGGTTTCTCCACGAGAGGGTGAAAGAGAAATCGATTGCACCTGCTTTTCCTCTGCAGGTGTAGCATGCGTTGTTTTGAGGGTTATGGTTAAACCCGTTCCCGCCAAAGTAGACATCTGAACGGGAGTAGGACCTCCTGGTGTCGTGTTGTTCTGCTCTTTTCGGCTGCTGCTGTGTATATGCCTGGTAGCAAACGTTGAAGGTGTAAATGACACATTTGAAGGGATATCAGGTGTTGTATTTGAGCCTGTAGAGGACATTTGTAAATTAAGAGAGAAGTTAAGATCCGAGCTTGCGTGGGAGGAGGAAGCCTTTCGCTGAGAGCGTTGACGACTTAAGGCTTTACTTGCCCTACTTTTTCGCACAACAAAGGCTGCATCGTCTTCAGGATCTTCTTTAAAAGGAAAACTAAGGGCCGTACCACTTCGGCGAGGGGCAGACGCGGCAGGTATATAAAGATCTCTCCCCTGATGCGCGAAAGGTGGAGCGCCATGAGCAGTATTTGAAGAAACCACCGCAAGCGCAGATCCTTCCACACGATTTTCTAATCCAGCTATGTCCAATGAAGGAGCTGCACTTTCAGCTGCCACGGCGTTTTGTTCCACCAGGTGAGAGACTATATCTGCAGATTTAGAAGTTACGGAGGGAGATGCTGAAACAACAATGGTAGCATTGGCTCCCAAGGATGATTCATCGGAAGTGGACGTGGATGCTTTCTCTGTAACAGTAGCAGAAGGAAGAGCCGATGCAATATCTATGGAAGTGGTCGCCTCAACTCCTTCATCATCACTCTCGGGTTGAGGGCGAGCTTTCAAGTGAGATTTAGCCGGTCCACGCTTTCTGAAGAGCAGGGCCATTTCACCTACATAAATCACTCAAAGGCGCGTCAGGCAAAGAAAAACAAAAATAGTCATCTCATGTATTCAAAAATGGGTAGGGGATTTCGTTAAAGTGCTTAGTCCGTAAGTAAGAAACTTCACCAGAATACCCTACCCAAACTTTTACGTACGGATGCGAATAGAGAATTGCGCGTTACCGTTATGCGCCATACAGAGGAAGTATCAGAGTAATGGGACTTGAGGAAATGCAGTATCATTCCCGCTATATTGATTGGAAACACTAGTTGCAATAAACATTAGAAATCGACTTGTCAAAAAAGCAACGAAAGATAGAAAGTACAGCAGCATCAAAATTCTAGTTACATTTAAGAAAACAGATATTTCATAGTATAGAAAAGCAGGTAACGTTATCCTACAAAAATAGTAGTGCCATAGCAGTTATTTGAAACGCCAAAACGACTGGTGATACCTTTCTAATCTGACTGCTTGCTTGCAGCCCGCCAAAAACAGCTATATTCGAGTAGACCACGATGTCTAACACATATCCGCAGTTCTTGACTTCTCGGTCAAGGTGAGTCTTGTAGCACTGTCAGAGAACATACAAGAGACACATACAAAGTTTAGAATATTTTGACCCCTTCAAAGCTTTTGGTTATGAACAAATAAATTAAATCAAAATGTAGAATACATTCAGGAGAACATTGTTGCATTCATTCAATTTTATGACATAAGCTCCATACCCATGCGATACCATTTTAGAATATGATTGAATGAAATAGGTAGCATCCCTTGCAAATCAACTCACAAATACTATTTTCCAATTACAATTTAAATAAAACGTAGCAGCTACTTTCGATGTAATTCTGAAAAAGGCCAAAATCGGACTGTTATTTATTTTATTTGCTGGAAAGTTGAATTTGAAAGGTAGGATGCAAAGAGTTTCATAGAGTAATAGGTAACGTTTCTCATGCTCACTTTAACAAAATGTCCAGGAAGATTGTACAAAGAGCATTGTGTCAGCGGAAGTTGTCCATTTTTCTTCAATTAGCAGCAGCAAGTAGGTTACAATAAAATATAGGCTTTTACAGATATCACCTACAAAACTTCGCATTACTACATAAAAAATAATTGGATAGTATTTATTCTATAGCGTTTTAGGCATGTTTCTAATCCATTTTAGACTGAAATGTGGAAAATTTTGCAAGGTTTGTAGCATCTCCAGTGACAACATGTTTCATTACAATATGGCTTCAATACAAACTCAAGCAGCATGCAGTTAAAAACACAGATCATCATTAATATTTCAAATATTCTTTTCTAACCCTTTGCATAGAGAAGAAACAATCAGCGATAGCGTACTTTTGTAGATAACATACTACAAAACTACATCGTAACATGAAATCTATATATATCAATATTTTGAAAATTTTTTCCATGTCCTGTACACTTCAATAAAATACATGGTTTATTTCTTGAAATAGAAGCATTTACTAAGATATGTTTGAAATGATGACAGGCTAAGCACAAGATGCGTTATTATACAAGCAATCATCGTACTTTTTATCCTGTAATAAAAATACTAATCTGCCAATTAGATTGCATTGCGTAAGAATGCCTTAGTCCTCCGAAAACTTCAGAAGTAATAAAATGCATTTCATCGAACTGCAGGCCCAGTATGCAGCTTTTGTGAAGAGATTTCATGCAATTTATCGAATAAATAAGTATCATTCTGTAATCGATAGCTAAAACCTACTATATGCCTTTAGACTGAAAGTTTCCTAGTTTGTATATTCGAAATGTTAGACACCAAATCAACAGCCACGATACTACTGTAAGTGAGATGACAAATATAATTTTAAATTATCAACTATTTCCTATATCTCTGCCCAATTTTCAGCAATACAAAGTGTACAGTGAGATAATTCCTATCTTTTAGCAGTGATAAACTCTCGTAGTCTCGCTCATTCGGGTACATTGCTATGTCACAAGAAAGTAATGGATGTCCAAAATATGTCTGCCGGAGAGGAAACAGAAATAAAATCCAAGCAACACTAAAGCTCAAATGCAATGAAATAGAGGGAAAACTAGAAAAACAAATTTGAAAATAGAAACCGATCTTGAATCAAGTAAAAACAAAAGCAACGTGCAAATGATAAATTCCTATAAAAACCTACGTATAACAATGATTAAGAAATTGCCGCTGGCTCATTGTAATTGCTACTAAGTAAAGAATAAAATAACCAATCAAAATGGAGACAGATCAAGATTAATTTTCATAGCATCTTAAAAGCTACAGTGGTCCAAAAAGGCTTTAAGTAGAGCGGATTAAAATTCATTTAATATAATGAAAGCTTGCAGTAGGATTCTAATTGGGCAAGAGCATGCGATAAATGATGGCCGACCTCTTCTTTTGAAATGGAACAAAACTCCGGATGTATTGCACAGAGTATTACATAATCTCACTGGTTCAATAAGTACCTAAAATATGGCAGATAAATAAGCCATATGGAAAAATGAATTGTTGAAGTACCTTGTTAATAATTCAATAGAGATTTAAAGCGAAAATTACCAGCATCTCAAGTTCAAACAAAATTATCAAGTATGCCAGTCTTAAAATAAATAAATAAATATTTACATACAGTTGCTACGTGATGATATAAGAAAGTGTATAAATGGTTGCTGTAAAGATAAGGCAAAGAGAAAATACATTGCGGGCAAATCCTTCTTTTAAACAGTAGCATAAATGCTACTCTCCAAAGAATTCTACTTTGGGTTCCGTCCGGTATCATTTAGACACATTATTTCTGACTTAAGGATATACAAAGACTGAAATGTTCACGTTAAAAAGCGTGTTCAATCTAAAATGGCGGAAGAATAATTTTCAACTTTGGCAGCTCTTCCTCCAGGAGTGTTAGGAGCAAGCAAATTCTTCTGCCATGTTATCAAATCACCTCTCATAAGCCCTCTAGGAAACATCTGAATCAAGTTAAATCCACTCTGCCGTACAAATCGTAAGGCAGACGGATTTAAATTATTGGTATATAGACGAAGTTCTCGATAACCAGCCTCACTAGCAAAATTCTCCAATTGTTTGAGCAGACGAGATCCAATGCGCATGCGACGAGATTCAAGAGATACCACTAGACGCACCTAAAATATGTATTTGTGCGAAGCATTTGATTATGAAGCAAAAATTAATTATTCCTACAGCAGAAAAATTATAAATGAAAAATACTTTACAAGTACATTCAAATTTGAGAATGGATTTTTCATATACAGGACACGAATACGCTACGTTCACATCAAAGGAAAAAAAATGCATTTTCACCAACAGTCGCCTCAATCATATATTCACCAAATGAGCAATAGTTGGATCCTCTTTATAAGGGGCCAAACCAATGCACCCAACAATCTTCCTGCTGCTGGAGGTTTGTTTTCTTTTAAAAAAATAAAATAATTTCTTTGTAGCAGATGTTCCAGGCAAGGAGTTGATTCTTGAGAGCGAAGGTGAGCGAACACTCGCTCTCGCTTGCTCACGCAGGTTAGGAGAAGAAGATGAACTTAACATAGAATTGGAATCTGCTAATTTGTCTTCACAATAAGTCGAGGCATCGTTAGCTGCTAAAGCACCCTCTTCAGCTTTGTCACTTTTGGTATATGCTTCTGCTGTAGAAGAAGTTACTCCAAGGGACTCTCCGATTCTGTTAGACTTTTCTCTCGGTTCAATCCTTGCTTTTGTGTTCTCCGTATCTTCTGGAACAATATTGCTTGATGAATCAGATTGAAAAGAATATTGTATCGGCTGCTCCGTATGTGTTTCCTTTGTTATAACCTGGTCAGTGCTTAACGCTGTAGAGTTCGATTCAACCGGTGGAGTAAATGCGAGTCGTGAGTTTTCAGTGCCCACAGCATTCGATGAAGCACCTTCGACATATTTTGGGTTATGTTTCCGCGTAGATTTTTTCGTTTCATCGGCTGAGAGCTCACCAACCCAAAAATGAGATTTTGGATGAGTCATGTAAGTCCGGAAAATATCTTCCAAATCAGGACAATCATTCCGGATATACAGTTCGAACTCAATGCGTGAACGAAGAAACAGATACACAACATATAACGAGGAAATAATTAGAGCTTGATATACATTAAGAAAAAGAAAAGTGATGACTACAAAAGCGAACATATCTCCACCATGTTGGATAAGGTAATGCGTAACAGCAGGCAAAGTCAGCGAGCGGAAATGTGAATAGCAAATTTCTCGGACACCCATTGCATCCTCAGGAGTAAATTCACGAATGGTTATGCCACCGCCTTCATCCATTGAGAATTGTTTTTTTTTTGGCACATACGTGCTTTTGATTTTCTAAAAAATGCACCGCCAGGAGTAACAAGGAAAAGCTCAAAAAACGCAGTATGTAACAAAAAATGTGTGGGCTGTTGAATGAGATAAAGCTTGGGTTTGGAAAACAATGAGTAGGTAAATTATTGAGCGTCAACAAAGCAACTGATTGTCAGTAGTTTCTAATTGTTGTGAGCGATTGCTCAAAAGCTTATATGAACTTGTCAAAAAAGCTGTGGGTCTGGCCCCAGCAATAGATTTTGCAAATGGCGAAGCGCGTACCCAGCGTAGATTAGAATTGCGCGCCTGGGTCTACCTCTTAGCAACGTTGTTGATATGGCGTGAGTCGCAACCAGGCTGAATGGATTAAAAAAAATTCAATGGAAACACGTAGGAGAGCGTGGTAACATAGTAAATTTCAGTTTATTTTTCGTATTGCTATTCTTTTTATCAGCCCAAGATACTAAATCAGGATATAACCTATCGTTGCAGCATTTGAAAAGAGCAACAGACTCTGTATAATGAATTTAAATATTTTTGAATCGCTTTAATTTCTTTTACAGAAGCTCCTACTATACCGTAAAAGAAAGTAAAACGCAAGAAAATATTACGTATCGTCTTAGATATACATACGTAAAAATCTAATTATATTAAATGAAGCGTGCTTAAAACAACGGCCACAATTTCAAGTTTGCTACAACGCAAAGTTTTTGTTTAAATATCAAATTATATCTATTCTCCGTGCTAAATGGAAAGTTGTAGAAAATTATGTGATTACGCTCCTCCATGTGATAAATTACAAGGAATATATTCTAATGAAACTTTTTATGCAATCAAATTATAGCTAGCATTGTTTAGAGGGAAAAATGGTAAATTTTTTGAAGTGTATTTGTACTGAGATTTTTTCCCGTTTTATGGGTGTCGGTAAGTCAGTCAATATAAAAATGCATATTCTGTCTTATTTTGTCACTAGTAAAATTGTGATTCTGTCGATCTAAAAGCTAGTTTTATAATACAAGGGAGAACTTCCTATTTCAAGTTTAAAGGCATCCTACTAAAAAATTTTCGTGATTCTATGTTTGCAGCGATTTCCCACAGTTAATGCTACATCGGCAAAAATAGAAATAATATGCATTATTGTAAAATAAACACCCCAAATAGAGAAAATTAAGCTTCTTTTCAAAGCTCCTAATGCGGTTAAATTTACAATTCAATATTACTATCACCCACCAGTAGATTGTTAAGTATCAAAGGGAATGCCAAAAATATGTACTCACCAGCAATGACACTGCCTGAAGCAATGGCGGTTTCACTGCCTACACTAATAGCGCGAATCACAAGTTTGGCAATATTAAAAAATGAAGTGCGACTGAAATCTCATTACCGTAAGTAATGGAGTATTGAAAAAAAAGTAAAAACCACTTATTTACATATGAATTTAACACATTAAATATTCATTGTTTAGAATAATGACAATAGTTACAACATAGCAATTATAAATATAATTTGGTATGATCTAAAACCAGAACTACAGTAGTTGAGAAAGCATGTATACAAAGAATTTTCATTTTGAATATACAAGCCAAGCAATCAAAATTTAAAAATTCCTTTAAGAACTGATTCGCATGAATTTTTTGAGTAGTTACTATAAAGTAGAAAATCAAAAGAGTAAAGCAAAAGCATTTACTTTTGAGGGACAAGACATGTTTATTCGAAAAACTTACTTTTTTCAAATATTTAAGCAGAAAATACATATTACGTTTTTGCGGATAAATAATTTTTTTTTACTTTTTAAAGTGTACTCGAGATATCATTATTTTAGCTATTTTTTGAAATCGATTTTGTAAAGTTTCTGACAAAATAGAATGCAGAAAAGGAAAATAGATAGGGGCATGAAAGTAATTCTCTTTTTTTTCATTTTCAAAGCTCTGCCATATGCCAATTTTGTTCCTAAAGGCAATATCCTGTAGAGCATAGAGCTGCACATATATATGAAAAAACTAAAAATATTGAAAACGCGTAAAAATAAAGAAATTCAACGGCTTATAGTTTGCCCAGTTAAAGTATTAATTTTAAATCGACTTCTTTTTCCATAAAAAATCGTAAAAAAGAATACAAGCATAAAATGAAAATGTAAGTTGTGTGTGACCTTACTTTATTGTAGCGCTTATAAATAAACCATTTTTTCCAAAAACTATCATTCCGATTTTGAAATGGAGGCAACCTCAGCTGAATAAGAAAAAGCGAATAATTTTAAAACCTCTTGATAAAATAGGTTGACCCTTTCATTATTAAATGAAAGGTAGTTGCAAACTTAATGATCAGTAAAAGATATAAATTACCAATTATCATAAAACAAATAAAAATATGCTAAGCTGAATTCTTCTAAATATTCATTTTGATACTCCATAAATCTATCAATGCGAGCTCATTTATACCTTCGCAAGTCCTCGTCTCAGCAATTCTTGAGATATATCAAAGCGTCTTAATCCCTACCAAGAAGTTATATGCGACTAAGTTATCATCAATGATGCAGACAAAAAGTGCATCACCAATATATAAGAATGCTAAATATAAAGGGCCAACAGCGATGCTAAAGGTTAGATATCTCTCTATATTCATTGGCACTATTTTGAAATCTAATTTTGATGCAAATACTTTTCAACCCTGTAAAATGCTTTTATAAATGTTTCGCAAAAATATTTTTGAAAAAACAATTCAAAGACAAGAAATTTTTAACTTAAACAATGTTTATTTAAACGAAACTGTGAAATAAAACAAAATTTCTGACAAGATGTCTGTAACTAGAAGAAAATTAACTACACATTCTATCCTATCCGATGACCTTGCAGTACAGTAGTTTACATGCTATTATATTGCATTCCTCAATTTTCACAACTCGTAGAGAAACCTATCAATGCGAACAGATAGCAACACATGTATAAGATGCATTACTCTACTATTTTGTGTATGCAAAGACTTACTCTATTACAAAAAAATAAAATTAAGCAAACTAATATTCTTCTTCCAAAGTGTATAATGAAATAAAACTGGAGTTTCAACAGAAATATACATTTTTTATGCACATTTATCCTTAAATGAAAATAGACACTCTTCTAGAATACGCATAAAAAAGTGTACCAATTGCCGGTGGAGCTCTTTTGTTAAAAATTCAACAGTGGAACGTGAGGAAATCTTAGTAGAGTTGTTTTCGAAAGAAATTTTGGGATGAGAAAGTTCATGGGGTGTGAAACTTTGTTTGATCGCCTTTCTATCTTCATTTGGCACTGTTAAACTTTCACAATCACGTTTCCACTTTTTTTCAGCTTTTACTTCTTCCTTCGTAACTTTTTGAACTGCAGTACTATCTGAAGATTTTTTCGTATCATCCTCAAATATTTCAATATCAAAAATACCTACACGTAAGCAGTTGGTGGTATCAATGGCAGTAAAAGGCGGAAGCAACGGTAAAATAAAAAGTAATCGTCTCAGTAGGGGTATATGGAAGCACAGGAGAGTACCTACCAGTAATCAAATATATGCATTATTTCGCGGGTTATTATATAGGGTTAGATTCACGGTTTTTACACCGAAATATAACATTATGGGGGAGCAAGGACGAGGTCTTGATAAACAATTATGCCAATTATGACGAGCCAAAGTCGTGAGATGATAACTAAAATTTACCAGATAGGTGCTGGTTCTCTTGCAATACTATCATGACTTCAATTAGTATGGACTACAATTTATCAAAATATACAATGGTCGCTCTCACATGAAGTGTTACAATCAATGAAGAAAATGTTTATAGAAAAATATAGATGCAATAAAGTGGAATGTATGGTAGAGAAATAGCATCTTTTATAATACTTTGCGGCTATCTCTTTAATCATAAACAAACCGTCAAGGTTCACACGTGCCACATGCGCCTTCAATATGACAGTTTTTGTGGAATTGAGCAATTGAGCAATGTCGTGGGTTTTATAACTCTGCAGCTGAAAAAAAGAATGAGGCAGCAAAGAAATGCTGCTGCACAAAAATTTTCAAAAAAAGAGCACTATGGCAGTAAAATACTTCATACCACAAAGGGTTTTTATAGTTTAGTAAAGCGAATTTTTTTATTCTTATTTATGCCACTATGCTACAACTCTGTCTAAAACATTTGCAATAACAACCTTCAGGGTGAAATTAACACAATTCTTTCATGTTTTCACAATAAAGCACCGCGACATTCAATTTTTGCTTACTAGTAGAAGCTGGAAAAGCACTACTTATGGTAAGATAAGCATTCCTCACATATATGGAAAAAGCTGGCTCTGACATACAAAACGATCCCACATAAAACTCGAAGCCTCTGTGATAGAAGAAACAAAAGTGAAAATGATGCTGCCTTTTCCCAAAATAAAAGAGAATTTATTTATTTTAGGAAATTAATAGTAATGCGCGTTGTTTTTCTCCTCTTACTGTGTAATAAAAGTAGCTCTGCATTTGGCTAGCAAATGGATCACAAATTGCTGCTGTGAAACGTTGAAAATTTAATCTACTTTAGCACTCAAAATATAAGGCGGAAGTATATAATCAAACTTTAAATAGGTAATGCAACTATGGTTGCTGCTTTTCTGTGTCTCTTGGTTGTCAATCTAACCTTTGGTTTAACGTACAACTGCTGTGTAGCCAACGCAACTACCGCAAGTACCGCATAAAAAAATGCAGATATATAAGTATGGTTCCTGTCCAGCCAGTTGCGTAAGGCGACCGCACGTTCTCCTAAATGATCACGGATTGTTTTTTCCTTACTCATTCTATCTTCCATGAGCACCTCATGCAGTCGTGATATTTGTTTCACCCAAATCAAAAAAGAAGGGTAAAACTACGCGGGGATTGTATTAGACGAAATGATAGAAAACAGGAGTGAAAGGATTGAAATGCCCAGTCAATATTGAGTCTGAGGGACGCGTGATCCATTCCATTCCCTCACTACCGACACTGTAAATTCCATTGTATGGCGTCGTTTTTATGCTAAGAATTATTTTTCATTACACGTATCGGCTAGACAATGAAAGTTTCTTACATGGAACAAGCAAATTCTAACAGCATTCCAGGGAAAGTAAAGTGAATTGCACACGCACAAAAATGCATTGGGTAGGATTGCTCCTACAGTACTACTCTTTGACCTATTCAGTTCCATCTATATGCTTTCAACTTGTAGACAGTGTTTTCTCCAACATAATTTGCGAGCAGCCCATATTGTAATATACGATTATTTCTTATAATTTGCAAGTTTCTTTCATATGGCATAACGTGCATTGCTCGGAATAATTTTTTTACCGAATTTCGCTAATCGCAATTGCGTTTTGTGTTATCTTCTTCGTGTCTCAAATTCTCTGGTAAATGGAAGGAAATTCATACATACCATAGAATAAATTTTTGCTTCCGTTGGACATCTTACTCTCGTGAAAATATCATTCCACTTTAGGGCTGCATACTTATAACATTTCTGGAATGTGTGGCATTCAACTGAAGTCGCAGCCCGAATTATGGGAATGAACCAAATGTTACATACAGATGGAATTTATATGCGCACGCCTTTCAATATTGAATTATCTCTTGTTATGTTTTCGTTTGGAAGTGAACAGAAGAGAAAAGCAAATTCAAAGCGGAATATTCGATGTTGCTGTGAATAGCTTATTCTAATTATCCTACAGTTCGTTTGGGCTTGCACACAATGACATAAATAAACACTCTACAAAATAGCATCACGCAGTTTTTACCGCTGCTCTTTGGAAGTTAAAATGCAACGCTGGTTTCAGTGTTTTAGTCTCTATTTCTGGAGTCATCGTACAATTCTACTTTAGGTTTAGAGTGTTACTTCAATTCCCTTCTTCTATAAGATCTTCAGTAGAATTCTGTAATTGATCCCAAAAATCACCCCAAATGAGTGCTTCCGTGTCAGAATTTTCAGAGAGTGCATCGCTTGTCTGAAAAACTAAATGTTGTGATTGACACGGCTGTTCTCCAGAAGAATTATAAATTTCCTCATTTAAACACCCCGACAAAGGTGCGTTGCGTAAGCATGCTAAACCATCTTGAGTACGAGTAGATAGGGATTCATTGCACTTACCACTACTAGAAGCAGCATTACCAATCTGGAAGTAGTTAGAGTCATTCCATTGGAACGGGAGATCGGCTGAAGTACGGAATGACTGAACAATTTCTTCGTGCAAAGTTTCTGAATTCCCAAAATAAACACAGCATCAACAAATGAAACTTTTTTTCAAAAAATTGCAATGCATTTAAAAGAATAAGCAACAGCTCTAAAATTTGAAGCAAAAACTAGCCAGTAGTTACAAGCAAACATAAAGAGCTCCAAGCAATGTAAAATATCCTATTCCGCTCAAAAAATTACCCCTCCCTCAGATCAAATGAAAACAAAAAAAAGATGCAATCATCCACCAAAGAAATCACAAACACATCTTAAAAAGAGTACGTGGAACGGGAATATCCTTCAGAACATCCCAAAAAGAATGGTAATTTTTGAAACATTTGGAATAACTAAACAAAGAATCATCCGGGCGGCTGCAAATATAACAAACACACAAATATAAAATGTAGCATGCAAACACCACACACAAAAGTAGTTTAAAGAGGATAAAAGAAGAGGGGCTGGGCTGATACTGTAGAGAATGTTTAAACCCAAAGTTAAAAAAACACGAAGAACATGTCTTCATATGCATCAGGGAGACACATACGGATGATTTTAAAAATTGCAAGTCCATCTAAAAATTCTTCAAAAAGCATGCATTACCTCCATGTATAGAAAGCAAATTCGAGCCACATGAGGTGTAACTATATCACACAGAAAACATAGGGAGTGTGTAAAAAATATTCCAGAATATTATGCCAAAAAAAGTAACAAAACACTAAAAACAGCGATATAACGCTTATCTTGGATGTAGCAGAGGATCATCGTATGCACACAATTTAGAAAATGCATTGCAAGCGGATAAAATACTTCCAGTGAATCAAAAAATTCACTGGAGAAATCTCCACAGTCTGCTCAACAAAATCATGAAAATGTAGCCTCTCTGCCCACAAAAATCATTGCATATCCTCCAATCCAATGACAGCAGGAAGCAATGGACACATTCCGCAGGAATGCATCTTTACACGTAAACCAAACAAAGAAAAAACCTCCTATCATACACAGCTACCCACCTTACAAAGAAAAGCAAAAAAAACTCTTCCCTTGAATTTCTTTTCAATGAGTCACTCCAAAGAAGAGATACATCTCGAAACAGAGTTCAAACAGGAATTATCTTTCAAAACAGTGTCTATAAAGTGCAGCTTAAATCTTTGTTATTTTCTCGTAGTCTCCTAATATATCTATGGCCGATTTAGTGAAAATTCTTCCAGCAGAATTGTATACACGTAGTATTGACGATTTCCCCTAAAAAAAAATATATTTTACTAATGGCGGCGTTTACTTCTTCATAAGCAATGGGCTTACACATGCATGATTCTAACTAAAATTGCAGGAATAGAACTTCTGCAAATTTTTCAATAGAAAAATTCAGCTGTGACTTAAAAAATAACTCACTGTGGGAATTCCTGCTTTCTCTGCCGCAACGTAACGATCTGTACCTGACAAGACAACGAAGCAAATTAAAAACTAAAAATTAAGTTCAAAATAGAATGGATAGGAGAGAGTCAGAGTCAACGGTAGAAATTTTGCAAATCAGTTTTATGCCGATTAAGTTAGGATTCAAAGTTTCAACAGTCTGAGCTGCTTATGGAAAGCTTAGGGTGTATATACAAAGAAGAGAAAGAGTTGAGAGAAAAAAAGGGAGAGAGGTGAGAGAAAAAAAGGGAGAGAGTTGAGAGAAAAGAAGGGAGAGACAGAGAAATACTGCGAAAAAGAGCAAAATGAGAAGGATTTAAAAAAAAAAAGAGGTGAAGAAAGGAAAGATTCCTTAAAAATGCGTTTGGAAATATAAAACGAATACTGTAGAGAGTAAAAATTTGGGGCTATCGTCATGCACTCCAAAATAGCAAATTATACAAACGATAAAATGTAAATAGGAATGCTGCTGCACAAAAAAAAATTCAGAGGCACTCTCAGCCACAAAGAGATAAAGAAATTTCTTTTTATAAACCTAAATGAACTCTAACGATGAAATAAAAACGAGAAAAAACACAAAAGATATCACAAGACAGAAAACACATGAATAAAATGAGAGTCATCAAATGTTCACAGTCTCCCTTGGGTATGCTGGCCATTTGTTTTTTTTCCTACATCCATTGATTTCACAGCTCTCACATACATCCAAAACAAAGCAAATGGGTCACAGTTTCATCATAATTTTCTTGTATCTTTGCTCCAAAACATGCAGCCAGATGACCAAAATCCATTCCTTTGAATAAAGGAAAGAGAGGGCAACGTAAACCAGAGCTTGTAAGTGTTATACCTTATCAAATAGAATGAATACATTTAAAGCATCCATAGAGGGAGATGTTCAGTATAAAATGAAAGAGAGAAAGTAGTATTAGAAAATATATTTTTAATACAGGAAAAGCTCCATCCATAGTATGTGTATAGCGAGGGATGTCTTATTTACAAGGAAATAATAAAAAAAACAGGTGTACCTCTTTCTCTCTCCATCTTTCTCTCTCTCCCTCCCCCTCTCTCTCTCCCCCCCTCTCTCTCTTTCTCTCTTTCTCCTTCCTCCTCTCTCTCTCCCCCCCTCTCCATCTTTCTCTCTCTTTCTCCCCCCCTCTCTCTCTTTCTCTCTCTCTCCCCCCCTCTATCTCTCTAAATTTCATCTCCCATACAATCCTAAATTAACTTCTCTGAATGTCATTTTATTTTTCTATTTCTCCCCCCCTCTCACCACCCATGTTATCTCTCTACATCTATTTCTCCCCCTCTCTCATCCCACTTTCATGGGTGCCTCCCTCTACTTCTCCCTTCACCACCCTTCTAACCTCTCCTATCTCTCTACGCATTTCTCCTTCTATTGTATACAAAATTAGAGGTAAATTTCCTCATAAACACACCCCGTAGAGTTTCCTTTCGCATTGCCTCAAGGAGGGAGGCTACAGAGGGGAGATATTTCTCTGTCATCCCAACCGTTTTGGAAAAAGTTTCTGAGGAAGATTCTCCACGTAAAGAGCGATCTTTAGGAGAATTTTCAGTCAGAAGATTTCGTTTTTCACAGAGATCAAAAAATACAGTATGTACAATGGATAATAATCTCTCCATATACAGTAATTGTTGATCTGTCTCTTGCGTAGGATGTGCAGTTTTTGAATACGAAGAAAAGAGAGAGGGAAGTGAGTAGGCTACCCTTGGAGGAGAACCCAAAAGAGAAGCAGCGGCAAGAGGAGGATTTTCCTTCGAAGAAATTAAAGGGGGAGGAATGGCCGTAAATTTTATCCGTTTGATGAAAGATTTCTCCCTTTAGTAGCAAAACAAATGCAGAATTCTATCCATACGGCTTCGTTTCTCTTTAAATTTTTTCTTTAAAAATCAAAAACACTCCTTTTTGTGGTTTTAGTTTGGTTGTGAGGAGGGTAAAAAACACACAGTGTATACAACTTCTTTTTAAAAAATTTTGTAGAGAAGATAAACAAGGAAGGGCAGAGGATAGATTAGGATAAAATCAAGAAAAAAAAAAGGTTTATCCCCTTTTTTTCAGCCCAGAGGAGGAGGAGGAGGAGAGAGTACAGAAGAAATACCGTTTTTATCTTTTCAAAAAAGTTTGTATTTAAAAAAAATTAAAAAGTATGTTTTAAGGCATTTCCATAAACTTTCATTGAATTGTATTTTCCTTCACAGAGTCTATATTAATCTTTTATTTTTCTGCTTCCAGTCAAAATATCCAAATCTTTTTCTATTGTGTAAATCTCTTGTTTCTTCTTATAATTTATTCATTTCTTTTATGCAACGTTTCTTCGAATGGATTTCTTTCTTCCTTCTTTTTCTTGTAAAATTTTGTTACAAAACGATGTTTTCTCATTCAATTCTTACGTATCTGCATCGATGACCTTTGCTGGAAGCCTCTCCGTGTCTAATAAATCGTGGGATGAAGGAAACAGAGGAGAAGAAGAAGGAGGAGGAGGAGATGGAGAAGAAGGAGGAGAAGAAACAGTAGAAGAAACAGTAGAAGAAGCAGAAACAGTAGAAGTAGAAGGAGAAGAAACAGAAGAAGGAGAAGAAGCAGTAGAAGTAGAAGAAGCAGTAGAAGTAGAAGGAGAAGAAACAGAAGAAGGAGAAGAAACAGAAGAAGGAGAAGAAGCAGAAGAAGGAGAAGAAGCAGAAGAAGGAGAAGAAGCAGAAGAAGAAACAGTAGAAGAAGAAGAAACAGTAGAAGGAGAAGAAACAGTAGAAGAAGAAGAAACAGTAGAAGAAACAATAGAAGGTATATCAACGAATAGTTCTTTATAAGGCCAATGGGCATCCAAGCGCAAGGAGTGAATGGTTTGACGTACTGAAGAATATATAAAAAATAAAAAAATTCCATTTTCTAAGCCTCTCCTTGATCATATCTCCATATATTTCTCTTCTTTATTATAAAAACCTCTTCTCTTGTATTTGAATGTTTTTTCTACCTCATGAATTCTTTTCAACGCACATATATCACTAAATAAAACAAAAAAAAGTTTGTATCACAATTTCTTTAATTGAATTTCTATTTTCAAAAGGAAATAAAATAAAAATTTCCATCAAAATTCTTTTTTACAAAACAGTGTCTATACAATTTCCATTTAAATAATATCATTCATTCTTTCTAAAATAACAAACCTAAATCCGAGTGATTATGTGCATAGGCTTGTATCATAGCCACATTTTTTGTAAAATAAGCAGGATGAAGTTCTGTAGTTTCAAATATTCGCAATTCTGGAAAAAAATAATATCCATGAACCTGAGAAGATAATAAAATACTAAGTATATAGTAAGAATAATAATAATAATAAAAAATTAGAATTTCTTCGGTTATAGCGTTTCAGAAACTTCAAATATATATAAAATAAAATTTTTTTAAATGTGAAACTCTTTAATTATTTCCTTTATTTATTTTTGATTTTTTCTATAAAATTATAACAATTCTTACTTTTATACATGAAGGGATATGCTGCCACACATGCTCAGAATCATCCACAACAATAACCATCTTTTCATGGAAAGGAAAAATACGTTTGATAGACTTCAATCCTTCAAATCCATCCTCACTGCAAATAAAAGATATACTCTTTGTTTTGTATTTTATAAAAATTATATTAAGAGGATGGAGAAGAAGGAGAGGATGGAGAAGAAGGAGAGGATGGAGAAGAAGGAGAGGATGGAGAAGAAGGAGAGGATGGAGAAGAAGGAGAGGAAGAAGAAGAAAAAAGAAAAAAAAAGGAGAAAGAAAAAGAAAATGAAAAAAATAAAAATGCGATACGATAAAAATAATAATAAAAACAATAAAATACATCCCATTAATAAATAAATATTTCTTCTTCTTCTTCATATTACCGTGAAAAAACACGTTGACCAAAAAAATGGCGTTGAGGATCAAGTAAACGAAGAGACTGAAAAAGAATGTAAAAAATAAATATTAATATAAAGAAAGAAAACAATTTTACACATATCCTTTCAAATGAAATATTCTTTTTTGTTTTAAAAACAAAAAAAAACTGAAAATAAATAAAAATAATACTAAAAATAAATAAAAAGGCTCAAAGAGTGTAAAACATCTCTTTAATTAAAAATAAATTAATTAAAAACAACACCTCCTCATCCTTATATTTTTTCTGAAACAAAAATCAAAGAGAGATTCAGAGGTTACAACAGAGAATCCAAAAAAGAATTGAATAAAGTGATGAAAAAATGGTCTAGAAGTTTCTATAGAAGAAATAGTTTGCTTCATCTCAACTAGTATCTTCTTTCAATTTTTTTTAATAATTCTTCATCTTTCATCACATCTCCCTCTTCTTCATTTATTAAAAATTATTTTGTAAATAAAAAATCTCTCTGCCTTACTGCACGTGCATGATCGCCTGTTCCCATAGTATAGAGATAAAGTTCAAAGAGAGAAGAGACAGTCCTGTATATAAAATAAAATAGAAAGAAACCTTTCATCATATCAAAAATGCGTAATATTGAACAAAGTATAGAGACTGATAAAAAAAAATATAAAGAAAAGAGTAACCACATGTCTCATGAAGAGAATTTTGAAAAAGATTACTTTACAGAGCTGCAGTACCCTTTCAATTCTCTTTTATTTCTTTTATAGAAAATAAATTGTATAATAGAGTTCTCTCTCATGAATTCTATTTCTTTTTGTTTTATAAGTTTTAAGTTTTTTAATCTTCTCTCTCTCTCTATTTTCTCTCTCTCTCAACTCTCTCTCTCTCATCTCTCTCTATTTTTTCTCTTTCTCTCTCATCTCTCTCTCATCTCTCTCTTTCTCTCTCATCTCTCTCTTTCTCTCTCTTTCTCTCTCATCTCTCTCTTTCTCTCTCTCTCTTCTCTGTCAATATATCTTTACAAAAATACATGTTTGAAAACAACTCATTCCTACAAACATAGAGAATTCTACTAATCTTTCTATTTCATCTATCCAACTACCACAGAGAAATCAAAAAACTCTAAATAATCACCTCAAAAATTGAAAAACATTTGGACGGAGTTTGTAAAAACATTGAAGGCCTGCATCCATAAAATTAAAATCGAAATAGAGAGAGAAAACAGAGAAATATACTAAAATAGAGTGAAAAAGAAAAGTAAAACTCTGAAATAGATGCAATTTCAGCCATCTAAACACCGAAAAAACAAAGATGTATTCGAAGGAAAATCAAAGAAAAAAGACAATAATTATTAACAATAAATTTAAAATGAATGCTATAAACAATAAAAAATACTCCAAAAAATCCTATTTCTCTACTTCTATAAAAAATATAGAAAATAGGAGGAATCTCTCGTATTAAAAATAGAGAAAGTGTTTATTAAAAAAAATTTGAGTAGAAATTAACATGGATTTCTCCTCTCTCTCTATTTCATCCATTAGAACTTCTAGAAAAAAATCAACTCCTTTTCCTTTCTAACTCTGCTGTAACTACGAGTAGATGTATCCAATATAATGAAAGAAATGTGAAGAAAAAGAAGTTGTTAAGAGAGAGAGTATGTTTATCATGCTATAAAAAAGTTCACTCTCAAGGCTCTCTCTCTATGTTGATTATTTAACTTTTTCTCTCTCTCTTTTCACTATTTAACATTTTCTTTCTCTCTCTCTATATTCACTATTTAACTTTTTCTTTCTCTCCCACATTGTATATCTCTATGTCCACTGGAACTCTCTTTCTCTCTTTAGATATATGACTCTATGTAGAGGGTTCACAGTAATAAAAATCCGAGACATACTTCGACCACTTTTCTCCACAAGAGTGGCAACAATAATACTCGTTTCTAGTTCATGAAGTTTTTCCTTTGCTCGAATATTCTCCTCATCTGCATAATGAGGAAATCCTTCCTTGTCAACGTCGTAAGTATGCATCCATTTCTTTGGTAAAAACACGTCTGAGAAGGGCAGTGACCCCTCTGAAGAAGCCTCTATCCCGCCATGAATCCGAGAAGTGGAGACGATTTCTCCCTCATCATCCACATAAAGAATGGGAAACCCTAAGTCAATAGGAAGAGATGAAGAAGAGGCATGCAACAGTGTATTATCCAAGTCCAGAATCTGCACACAGTACAAAAAAAGAGGAAATCTGCATAGATTTCAAGACACAAGCTGAAGAATTAAGTACTTAAAAAATTGGCCATTTCTTCACCAGTGGAGACATACACTCCTCTGTACATACATTTGAGGTGTATGTACAGAGTGAAGAGATCAAACACTCCCTCAAAATTTTACGGGGCATAACACACATAGTTCAAGGAGATGTATATAAGCAGAGAGACAGTGTGCGTACATATATCTGCGACTTAGAAGAAGAGAGTGCTTAAAGAGTACAGAACAGAAGGAAAGACAACTTGATATTTTTTTCCATTTGCATGCTCTCAAAAGTCTTCAAATTGTTTATGTAGAGGGAGAAGCTACGGATACAAAGCCCAAAAATATCCAAATATCTCTCGGCTCTCTCAGTACGTTAAATGGAGGAAATCAACCGTTTTTCCAACTTTTCTAGATGGAGAAATATATATATAGAAAAAATAGAATGTACATACACTGCCATTTTCGTCGTTGAAAGCTTGATATTTAGCAACACGAACATTCAAACAAGAAGGTATGGACTTACCAAACACAGCTTTCTAGAAGCCACTAATTGCCACATCCAATGACGCTCCAGCTCGGCTGCTCTCTGAACACAATCCGAGCAACATCAGACAAAGCAAGAAAATGAAATCCGCTTATGAAAAATGAAAGAAAGCAGCCTCGGAAAGAGGAGTAAGAAGATGAAAGGGCAAAGGCAATGAGTTAAGCAGCAGAGCATGAAAAATTCCAAGAGTAAAGCATCCTTTTATACCAGGAAAGCTACAGTACTATAAAAAATCAAAATTAAACTGGATGAAGACAAAACAGGATGCTGAAAAATCACAAAAAAACATGATTTTGAGAAAATTATACACTTACATCCTTCGATAATAATACACCAGAAACATTGGAAATAAAGCCTGCATATACTGCATCTTGTGTATGCGTTTGATGAACGGGTTGACAGCATGCCACGCACAATCCGTGGATAACCACTTGATGTGTACATACATCTCGAAAAATAGAGCATATTGCTTGTCTGTTAAAAAAAGAAAGGAATAAATGCTTCAAAACAGATTCTTATGCAAGGAAGTCTTATTTAAGACTCTTATAGAGCAAATTTACTAACAATAGGCCCTTCTTATGCATCACATCATTTCGCTAACGCTACGAAGGGAAAAGAAGCTAATTTCAAATTTTTACGCGTAATTCAGCAAAAACTTAAAGATGAAGAAAATACATCAAAAATAAATATAATCACTCTGCACACAGCCCATCTCTTCCATTCAAAAACGCTACGGTCTTAACTATGCAAACAAGAAGCAAACATATGCCTTAGCACCCTCAATGATACTTTCTAAGGAAAATAGAAAAATTTAACAAAAGCTTGGAAGAAAAGATACCTACGCGCGATCAGGAAACTTGAGCGTACTCCAATAAAATCATGTTATAAACAGTAGTATTGCCATTCTTATGTAATTCTACCCGTTTGTTGCTTCCCTTTCGTTTATTCCTTTTAAGTGGAGCAGCACTATTATTCGCTGTATCCATATATTCCACAACCTGCGCTTGCATCTTTCTAGTTAAAAGATAAGAAGTATTACTTACTGGGAAGAAAAAATGAGGTCGCTATTGTGAGAGACGATCTGATGTGTAAGCCTGCCATAAACAGTGCTTGTAAGCATGGTAGGATGAGAAACGGGCTTCTCCTGGCATGTTGATACAAAAGAACCATCCATACCAAACTTAGAAGGTACTTCGTTTGGGATAGTAGCAACATCAGTTTTGCAAGAATTGCTGCCGACTCCCGCCAAAGTGGCTGTGGCATTGTTTTCAATTCGCGATCCAGGTGGCGGAGAGGTGAGCAAACTAAAATTAAATGAGGATGCTGCTTCACATAAAGTAGAATTCTCTGTTTCTTGAGGGATAAGAACAGCAACCAACTGGCCAGCGGTGATTAGTATATTCTCCCGAGCATGCCAAAGAATTTTGCATGGGAATGAGGGCTCAGAATCCCTATTGAAGGATTCTATACTAAAAATGTCCCCTCGGTCTCCCATGAAGCTGAGCCTTTACATCGTCGGCAAATAAATTTAGGAATGTAGTTACGTTGCGATGAGAATGAGCAGAATGGGCGGGCTGCCTCTGAAAAAAGGTAGGGTTGACAGCAAAAAGACACAAAACATTAGCTGAAGCAGAATCGCAAGATTCAATACCAATACATCGGCAGACTAGAATTTGAAAAATCGATTGAAGTACGGGCGGAGAGTCAAACACACGTAAAGTAAAGCAGCCAGCCTATACAACTGTTGCATTCAGCACGAAAACATTAAATACCTGAGGCTTTGGTTCACAGTTTTGCACTTTGCTAAAAACCCGGTATTTAGAAACTTTTTAATTAGTAAAGGTGGCAATAAGAGCAAAAGTAGAAGTGTTAAGCCATTCAACTGTAGGCGAGAAATGCTTCAAAAATAGACACACGATGAAATACTGACCAAATGAAAGAAATAAAACACCTCAGAGCGTTATGAAATGAAAATTCTTTCAGTGGATTTACTAGTTTGTTGCTGTATTTACCAGTTTTAAATGATGGCTGTTTTACATTAGATCCACTAGGATTTAAAACATTTTAAGTCTCAGTTAGATTTTATTACTGATCAAAAGAAATAAACGACTAAAAATGATACGTTCTTCAAGCTTCTTTAGATAATAAAAGGAATGATTTTTGATTCATCTGTATTTTTTTCAGATGAATCTTTCTAACAAAGAAACCAATGGCATCATCCGTAGCCCAATTTCTGTTTTACGAAACTTTGAAGTTTTTTAAACTGGTGTATAGCAAAACACTATCATGGGCATCTTACTTGAATATTAAAAAAGAATTGATTTAGAAAAAAATGTTACTTCGATTTTATTGCAACTAGCTCATAAAAGGTGAAAAATTTCTCCTAATGACTGAAATGTTGTGATTCAAATTTTATTTCTTTACAAGCGTTATGTTACTATTCATGAGATTGGATGTTATTTGCATTGCAACACACCTATGCATTGATTCATTGAACATTTACTAATGAATAATTTGTAATTTTCTTTGCATAAACTATCATTTTAATTAAGGTGTGATGGATTATTGTGACAGCAAACACGGAAAAGCAATGCAAAATTTTTATTTGTATGCTGGGCCAAGTTATCGATTTGCATCAAATGTAAGTAAAGGCGCTTTTTCACCTTGCGTTAGTGCTTTTAGAAGAATTTCTTCTTTCGTCCAGCATCGAAGTACAGTTTGCTACTAACGCTAGCATGACATCAGACGTTTTCATACGAATATTGCAAGACTAATACGTAGACTGCGGGCAACCTTGTGCTTGAAATGTCCCAGCTATGCCAGCCTCCTTGCCAGTCTCCTAGGCTGCTTCCATCCACTAGCAAAATGTTCGTTCCCCTAATTCGAAAGGTATTCAGTAACGTTTCGCTGCGTACATCTTATGAGGTTACCCCATAATTATTCCTTCACGTGAAAATAGGATCGAAGCATCATTTTAGACGTAAAAATTCTCCAAGTTGTTTTTTGTGCGTTGCTCTTGTTTCAGCTGAGTATCTTTTATATTGCAAATTTAAAAAAAAAAAAATTTTGTAGTATACCCCAACATCTTTTTGTCTACTAGATAGATCCCTGAATGGATTCTGGCTTCAATTCTTCCAGAAAATCGCCTTATCCGCGATCGAATAGTCTGACTCGAAGGTATTAGCATAGCTATGTTAGTTTTCTTCTGTTAAACGTGGAATGTTCTGTTGGGATATGCGGCGATGGACTTTTTAGTGTTACCAGGCAGTGGCAGCATTTTTGGCAACCTGTATTCGCTTCTTTGTAAATCGCGCACCCTTTTCTGTTTTCTCTTCTATGGATGCAGGAATGGCCGATTTCATCAGCCGCGCAACAATAGAGATTTTAAATCTGACTACGCTCGGCAGCGTGATAGACCACCAACCCGTAGACACGACCGTTCCTCCAGTCGTGATAACAAGCGAGGAATACGGTAGGGTGCAACCCCTGTTTGCCTGTTGGTTTTTTGTTTGCACGGAGAATATTTTCTATATTAAAAAAATCATGAGGAAATACTCATGTACTCTACCTGTAATAATATTGACAGTGTACTTTCGAAACTAAATAAGGGAAATTACGAGAAAGCAATGTAATTTTGCGTTAGACTCCAGTATCTACCTTAATTGTAAGGCTGCTTTATTTCCTTAGGATAAAAATTGTAAAGGGGGTAGTCGTAGTGTCACTATGTTGATGCAAGTGCGTAAGAAAAATTAGCTTTGCTCGCATTTCTTGTTCTCCTACGCAAAAATTGCAGTGCTAAGAGTAATAATTTTCAACTTCATTCACTTTTTTTGGAGTGTGAGAGTGTGCATGCTTTTTAGCTTAGTACACCCCTTGCTATTTCCTTATTTATGGCTGTTTGTAGATTTTTTTTTATTGTACTGCGTGCTCTGCATTTACGTCGCCATTTTCTAATCGTAGAGAGGTGTTGCTTTTTAATTTAGCAAAAGAGATGCTTATCGCTCTGTTTCCCGCTCTCCTGATGCTGCAAAAGTAAGAAAAGTGAAAGATAAAGAAATCAGCCCGCCAATGGATAAGGAACAAAAAGGTGAGCAAAGGTTTCGAAATAGTGCAAGCATACATTTTATTCTTCTTATAATGATAGGAATATATCGACTTGTACATACACGCTTGAAATTTTTAAAATCTATCCTTCCCCTTTCATGAGCACCTTTCGTATTAAGTATAACAAGTAGGAAATTGGAGGGAATAGGCATTCTTTTGGAAATTTCTTAGCCATCATACAGCATTCCTGTATGATTACAACACAAGGAAATAGATATTTGACGCAAAAACTTCAAACTTAAGAATCCAGTTTTTTCATTGGAAGTGAAAATGTTCACCTTTCCTATCCACTTTCTTTTTTTTTCGAAAAATTATTTCTGACAAGAGGATTTGGAGGAGACTACTTCACTTTCGTTTGCATGCATCTTTATTTATTTTGGTATAATTATGACGCGTTAATCAATGGTATTAGCTAAGTTCATGTTTGTAAGGAAATGTGGGAAATTCGATGCATTTTTTGATTCTTTCAATCATGGCCAGTTTTCCTCCCCTGTCTGTATAAACTATAGAATCTTCGTTTCCGGCTGATTTCTTAAATGAGGACGCAACGGCTGCTGTTTTATGTGATCGGTGTGTTTGGTCTCATTTTTTTCCTTGCTTGTTTCTGTATGAATCTATTCTATTTTGAAAAAATTTCAACTTCTTTTAAAGTGTGGAAAAAAATGCTTTTGGGCTCCTTCTTTAGTATCACGAGTGTTTGCAATGAAATAAGTTACAATTCCTGCTTTAAGGAGCAAATGCACGCTATCCTTTCGTTTTATATCTTGTTTTTATGTGCCTCCTTGGGATTTCCTTATAAATACAGTAAGGAGAGAGGGAAGAAATATTCTACTTTGTGTGTACAGTTTAGTGCCAAGAGAAATGTAGAAACAGTCGTGTGTAATTTACACAAGGGGGGGGAGAGAAGGAATGCATGCTTTTTATCGTGAAATTTAACGATGCAAGGTGAGCCACTGTGTCTCAGCTGGAGTCCCTTCTATTGAAATCTGCATCCTCAGTAGATTTCCTTTGCTTGTATCTCCCTGTTTTTCAGTGTATGTGTGCAACCTAATCTCTGTAGTAGACCACAGCCTTCTTTCTCCCCATACAATCTGATATTTTTTACACATCCCTCTCTGTTTTAGTTTGATCACTCTACGCAATTTAAATCCAAAGGAGCGTTCTCAACATGTAACGCAGTTTGAATCGCTTTTCGCCTCATCAGTGAGTTTTTGTGATTTTGAGTGTATAGTGGATCTTGAAGGCACTTCTATTTATTTCTTCAGCCTCTGCATTCCTTCGCTACATCTTGGAATTTAGTGTACCCTCACACTGCTAGCTTTTTGAGGTGTTTGAATTTCTTTTTTTCCAGATCGCACTCCTCTTTTAGCATTTTATAAAGAAGGAATAGTTCAGAGGCGTAGTCTAAAGAATCCATTTTTTTCAATAGAAGAAAGTGTTGTATTTTGTTGCCTGTGTCGATCAGAGAAACTCTTTTTAAAGGATAAAACGAGCGAGTGTATACTGTGGAAATTTTTTTTTTCATACTTTAGCCTCTGTAGTGTTTTTAAGGTCCTCTTCACGGTGTATTTTATTGCTCACTTTTGTTATTTTAATTTTTTTTCAAAAATTAAAATACGTGTAGAGCGATTCAATACGATACTCACATCCTTTATACGCATACGACTGTGTAGGATCTATTTTATGCTGAAGATCGCTCTGGAAAACCATTATCATTCGCTCAGATATGCTCAAAGTGTGTTGCGTACCTTGTGATTTTTTTCTAAAGCATTACCTAAACAATGTTCGTTGCTGCAAGTTTTTTACATGCAGCAATGGATTCTCTTGAATGCCATATGGGGTGGTGAGAATTATTTTTAGTTTTAGTGTGTCATGGCGAGTGAATTTTTCACGATGCATGCTATCGATTGTGTTGCCAGCGATTTCTGGTTTCACAGCATTTCTATTAGAAAATTTATTTTTAGAGGGAGATGGGGCGAGGTGCAGACGTCTACGGCTGTATAGTTCTACTTTGTGCTGTCTACAGGAGGGTTGAAACGATTTTATGAAGAGGGATGGGATTGAAATTGGATTGCAAGGGTCTATGAGTGGAATAAAGTGGGAGGATTTTGTTTTGCTTGAATGGGAGAAGAATTCATTATTTTTTACTTAAAGGAGGAGATTTTACTGTTTTCTTTTCATCACTGATGTGAAAAGCACGTGGGTTGCTGGGATTTCGGAATAGGGTAGTCTCGTTTTTTTTTTATGATAAAGTGCACAATTTTGCAATGAGGAAGGCGTGGCTATGTTCTAAAGATGGGTAGGCAGCTCTAGGTCGATGAACGAATATATTTGATTCTATTCTTTTAGATTATTTATGGATGGGCCACCCGACGTACAAGTGACAAAGCGTCTGTTTTTGGAAGAATCCGAGGTAAAGCATCGTGAATGGGGTAGTATTTTAAATGCTGGAAATTTCAAGATTATCTATTTTATTTGTTTTACAAACAAACTGGCCTCACCTATTTCCTCTATCTGTGCGAATATCTCCTTGTATGAACACATGAAAAAGAATATGTCCATGCAAAGGTGGATTTTTTATGTGGAATTTGCTTTACACTCTGCTCCTACCTTTTATGGACTCCTTTTAGAGGATTTTTTTTCATGTCTACAGAAGCATTCCTTTTCGTTGGATTTTGAGCATTGCAACCCTAATCGAGATCAAATTGTCTTGTATGAGCAAAAAAATGGCAAATTTGTCCGAGTCTATTTCTTTAAGGGTAGGTGGAGGGTTAGATTTGGGTGTGATTTTCTTATTTTTTGTAATACTTGTGAAAATGAGATGGAAGGAGGCATAGCAATGGTTTATTTCATTTTTTTAGGGGTGCGGTATACCGTAAATTGTGGAAACTTTTTATTTTTGAGGAATGTACGGCTTGTATATAGAATGCGTGGTGAAACATACCCGAACCTGTTTCAATTGCAAACAGTGAAGTATTGGAAAGGAAGACACACACACCTGTGCATAAAACTATGATAGAAATGATGAATGGGCGCATTTTCTAGCGTTGTTGCACTGTGGTAGAGAGATGTTAAACGATTTGATGAATTTCGAGTCGCTATGTTATAACGGTTATGGTGTTATACAGATAAGATGAACTATGCGAATCCTAAGCTGGTTCTTTCCCTGGAAAATTTCCAAAAAGAATCAAAAATTTATAGAGATGTCTTACGCTATGTCTGCAAAAAAGGTAGTTATTGCGCACGTAGTTTTATCGTAGTGTGGACACTGCAATGGTTTTTTGGAAAGATTGAAACTTTTTTCCCTTTATTTGTGTGTTAAGATAGAAAATGCATGCTTCCTAGATAGAGACTTTGTATGAAGATACAACTTTTGACAGAGTTTCCTAGTCTGCTTTATTTTTTCCTTATTTTAGAGCCTTGCGTCTCTTGCAGTTTACACACTGCATTTCTGTCTATTTACGTTTCTGCAGGCATCACGGAGGATACAGAGCACCATTTCTATGATTACGTTAATAAACCCGTTATTGTGGGATAGAGCCAATTTCTTATTTAATTAATCGCGGCATTTTTACGAGAGGGGAGGGCTTTGGGACATAAATTAACCAAATCACCCATCTCCAGAGGAAATTTGTGTAGCTAAGAAACAGAAACACCTTCTAATTTGTCTTTTTTTGAAAACATGGACGCAACAGTATCTTTGCTGCTGCATTTTTGACTGAGCCCTAACTATTGGGGATTCCTGTGGAATGTAGCAGCGATAAGGCTGTCGTATTTCGGTAGGCTATACGTGTGCTTTTCTGCAATGAAACAGTTCCTACTGCCTGTTTCTTGAGTTAGTCCGTAGTCTCATCAAAGTAATCAGTAGTCTTATCTAAGTGATCAGTAGTCTTATCTAAAAAATCCCTAGTCTAACGTAAGTAATCCATAGTTTTATCTGAATAATCTATATATAGTCTTATCTGGATAATCTGTAATCTAATCGCGTAGAATCTAGCTATCGAGTGGAAAACCGTGGTGATGAGGTATCGCCTGTTTAGGATACGCCATGTGACCGTGCATAAAATGTAGAAGTTATGCTACCCGTTCTATTATGGATGATTTTTGTTTCGTAGCACGAGGGAATAAATGTAGACACGGTTGGACCCTCATTTTCTTTTGTGCTGACTCTCATCTCTAGCAGAATGATCACTGAATAGTGCACCATAGGCACTTTTCCAGTTTCTTTGCGATATTTGAAGTTCAAGCCATTGTAAAAACATCCAAAACGGTGCTGTATCTAAGTAAAGAAGTGTCTCACTTCAAATTCCCTACCCATTGGAGCTACTAGGATGCTCTATGCAATCGTACAGTAATATGAGACGGAATTTTTCGTGCTGGTATCAACCCTTCACTATGACGTGGTATTTTTCTAAACTGCGCAAATATGGTAAATAAAATCTTACGTAGTCCTGGTACATAATCAGCAGCATTCTGCTACGTAGTGTGGGGTGATGGAATAACTTCGCAGACATTCTCTGTTGCCTTTCAGTAAGCATGCCTTAGTAAAGAATGGGAATCAATGATTGAAAGGGGTGAGAAATACGTAAAAAAACGATTTTATTTAGGGTTAGTTGCAGTCCTAAGAGTTTGCTTTCACACATGGTGGATGATGAAGGTAGGTATCGTAAAAAAATTTACAATTCCGCTGTGAGAATATCTAAAGACGTTTCACTGTATGTACCGCGCGCTAAGGCAACGCACACAGAAAGTAGCAATAAAGCAGATGCTTTTGCGTGAGTATTTAAAAGCCAGCTGGGTGCTAATCCACAGCGTTTCAAAAGGAAGTAATTGTTGAAGAAACTCACAACGGTGATGGCAAGAATTAAATTATAGGCAGTCCAAGGATTGTAATCTGCCCAGCACAGAGAGAGAGCGGACGAAAGAATCAATGCTAAGCCGAGACCATACCTAACCATGCACACATTACCAGATTGGATGTTGCATGAAAGCACCAAAACAAAATGAGAGCAACGCCCAAGAAAATCTACTAGCAATACATGGAAGACATTGTTCAAAAAAAATAGAAAAAAGAAATTTGGGCATACAGTCAGGTTTACGGTGCTACTTTTCCGTATATATAGAGGATATATAAAAAGCAGAGACAAAAATGAAGTGGCGTACGATTCTAGTTCATACCAAAGGAAACAAGATGGCCACGTTTTAAAGCATTGCATTAACGGGATACGAAAGTGCTTTGTTTTCCTATATGAACACAGCCAACCTTACCGTAATAGCTATTCTACCAGTATACGAGTGCTGCCGAAAAAAATTTGCAATTTATTTCTTCACAATTAATGAACAAAATTTTTGCTCACTGCACTAGTTTTAATAGATGCAAATTTACAAACCTTAGTAATCCAAATCCCTTAGAGAAGCGATTACCATACCGACAAAATTGCAATCCAAATATGATGGAACCCCAGTAAGAATGGAAAAAACAACAAAGTTTCAAATGATACTTCATACATACTTCCATTCCAATGGGATTCTGAACAATTGCCAATAAGATAACAGAACAAATCCACAGCATTCCCCATAGCGCAAAAAAAAATTCGCCGGATCTGAATCAAGAATTTTTTTGAAAATTATCATTCTTAGAAGAAAAATAGATTCTGACAGCAAAAGAATACTAATGTGAACTTCTTCGTTCTAACAATGCGCACCTGCATAGATTAGATAGATAGTGAAGCTTCATTTGATTATTGAAGCAATTGCTATCAAAAGAGTAGTAGAGAGAAAAAATCACAGAGTATAATACACGTTTCAATCTGACCCAATATGGAAACACATTACTTTTAAAAGAGAATATGTAGGAGCGTATGCTTTCTACTTAAAACATAGTAAATCCCACCTCATAGGAGGCGCTCTCGAATCGCCCAGTATTGGATCCATCAATGAAATCCAGCAATCTCGAAGAGACTCGAGCGATTGCAGCAACTTTGTACTTGAAAATTTGGCAGAATTATTCAGTTCAGAAAGGGTGGGGACTACTAAAGGGGAGAGTGTGTACATAAATGGTGTAGGACCCTCTCTTAGGAGAGTCTCCACAGTAGTCCGTGCATCTGGGGTACTCTCGTATTTCCCAGCAGTACTGCTTGCAGTCGAGGTTGTACGTATGGGAACAAAAGAGAAGTATGGAAGTCTAGCCACATGTCTTGATAGTAATAAAAGTGGATGAACTAAACCAAGACAGGTCTTCTCCTTATGATAGCACAGACTAGATGTATTGATTTGTTTTGACTGCCAAACAACAGTGAACGGCTTTACGGTACTAATTCCCTGAAGACGCGAGCATTTAATTGTTAAAGGACGGAAGAACGCACGTAAGGAAGAGATGGAACATGCATGCTTCGACATCCCTTGCGAAGCCGTCCGTATTGTACAAAAAGATGACATTCGAGCAAATAAAAGTATGGTTTATCAGACAAAAGAAACGGGTAGAGCAGGGCACAGATGAAATGTTGCGAAGCTTGTCGACAACTAGTTGCAAGATTTTTTGGGGAGCATACCAGTTCTTATGGAAATTCTTTAGGAAGTGGCATTTTCCTTTTGAAGATGAATTCATCCAAGGTTCTACCGCAAAGTTTTTGAATTGAGTGGAGCAACTGGCCAACCAGGATGCAAAGACGATGATGAATGAAATTGCATGTCGGGATTGCTATCACAAACTTTATTCGTATCTGAAATGAACATCCCTAGCAAGTGTTGCTACTCTTCGAGATCTAAGTTAATACTTATTAAGAAAAAGATAAGTTGCGGTTAGTATAGCTTTGGAAAGATGTTGCAGTTCATACCAGTGCTAGGCTTGCCATATGGTCTGTAATGCAGCTGACACTTCTCACAAAATGCGTTAGTAGGTGTTATACTTTAGTTCTTTTTGTCTTGAGATCAAATTCAGAAAAAATTACTTTCCTAAGTTAAAGGGCAGGTAAGATGCAAGCACTCATAGCTACCAATAATCCTTTAGCGGTATATTGTCGGGAATATAGAGGGAGAACAAAGCATACAATTATATAATCGTAAGCATTGGCTCATCGTATTGTTGATTTGTTTTGACAGCTGTAGCAAACGATGGCTATTTAGCATATTAATAAAAAATAGAATTCACTTCATGCCAACGTTATGTTTTGATGCAATAGCATAAACAGCGTTGTCAAAAATGCCGCAAGCTTTTCAGCTATTATGCATTTTGCGCATATTCTTGTCACAAAATCACCATTAGACACCTGGCTCTAGATCAATTTGGCATGGTCAGAGGTTACTTATCACATCAAAAAGTGACATTTTTAATAAAGTGTACTCTGTAAGAATAAGAATTTACAAAGGTGGCTATATGAAAGCAATTTTGTTTAGATTGCGTTTTGAGATAGCATCATCCAAATGTGCCCTATTAATTCATATGCACTTGACATGCTAGCGATAAAAAGCATTTCCTTTGGGTATGTTAATAAAAGATTAAGCTTCTTACTTATCCGGATTGCAATTGGGCTTGCGTTGATATGTGCATATGGGAATGCTTTTATTCGAAGAATAGCCGCTTATACATTTTCAAGTACTAAATCATTTAGTTTTCACATGTAAAATTTTTGCTTTCATCAGCACTTAAGCTCCTGTCTTATTTCCGGAATAGGAAAAAGCTGCCAACCCTCGAAAGGTCTCTAAACCTTTTACACGAATTCCTCAAGTTTGTTTTGCGCTTAATTAGGTCAAAATTTCCTATTACTCTGTTTTAGATTACTAAAGTTGTAAAAATTGTTCATTTAACAAAAGATTTTATTCCAAGTGTTACCACAATGCGGAGTTGCTAGCAAAGCTCCTTGTTTTGGTGACGCTTGCTTTTTGTCCTATTTTTTTCCAAAATAGGACATGAATGTCGGAAATCTTTAAACAGAGAATGTTGCTGCAAAAATTTTTGTTCTAAAATTTTCTTAGTTCGCTGAGTCTATTCTTTCACCTACATTTACCTTTTTTGTTTTTATGTTAGCGCAAAATTCAGAACATAAACTTGGGGAGCAACAGCGCCTCTAGCATCATCCCTATAAAAGGAACAATTGTGTTGACCAAACGCTGCTGCTATTGATGCAAAAAAGGCGATTTCAAGCACTTTAACCAACTTCTATTTAGAATGTCAAGAAAAAGTCTTATAGCAATTGCACTTCTGTATGTGCTGCTTTACACGTTCCCGGAGGTATTTCCCAAATTACATGCAAACGCGTACGAGACACTGGAGTATGAGGTACAAAGTGAAGAAGAGGTAACTTCATCGAACATGCAGCCTATGCCACAATTGGAGAAAGCAATTCGAAATCATCCTGCTTTACAAGAAGCGCTAGAACTCGCTGAGAACAGTGGTATCCTAGAAAGTTTGCGACATAATAGTCTTCCACCGCCTATCACTCTATTTCTCCCGAGCAATGAAGCAGTGTCAGCCATAAGTAAAGAAAACAAAGACTTTCTTCTTAAAGAAGAAAATAGGGATATACTAGATAGCGTAAGTTGTTCGCATTATGTTACAACCGCATTTTCTTCCAGAGAGTTACTAGAAAAATATAACAAAATGATGCTACCACATTTGTTATGCTAAAGTCATTCAATCTTTTGTAAGCATTATATATATTGTGTGCTTCCATATTTTTTTGAAAAGGCATCTTTATCATTTTTTTTTCACAAAAGGTTTATCTCAATGAAAATTCCATTACAGTATTATTAAATGATGAGCACATCGAAGTCTGCTAATAAATAGAAAATATTACAAATCAAAAATGCTAGTAGTGCGATTGTTTTCCACTGTCAGCTTATGCTTTTCTCGGCTCTGGATTTCGAAATTTCGTATGAGGAGATAAAACGAGGAGCCTACAAAAAACAGGATTCCATCATCACTTTGCTCAGTGAAGGAATCTCAATATCAGAAGATGGAGAGGTATACCAGTCTATTCTTATTGTATCTGTTTTTTGCAAACGTAATATAATTTGCCTCATTCACTTTTGTTTCATCAAAATAATCGCTTATGCACTTTCCCAATAAATTGGCGTCAGCTCTTTTTGATATGGCTATGGTGCTCTCCTGTAAATGTTCTCTGTTGCAGTTGTGTGCGAGCTCCGGACAAGATTGCGTGCAAATTATAGATCACGTAGAAGTTCCAGGAGATGGAAGCGTATTTGTTATCAATTCGATACTATACCCATCGGAAGTGCTAGATCTGTTACCCGTCCGACTAGAATAAAAAGAACAAAGAATTCACTTTGAAGAAGTCATACCTGCGTATTATAATATTCAAGAATGCACAAATATATAGAGGAACACTGCTGACACGCAACTATTTAAATTAAAACAGATGTGTAACCTACTCTGGTCTTCTCTAATATCGAAGAAGAAACTCACAGTTAGCTGCTGGAGTGTTCAGGCGAAAAGATTTTGGAAATTTGTTTTTAAAATTTTCATTTTTCGCAATCCTTCAAAACCTTGATATGCTACTGCACTTTTTCTAGAAAGCTGCGATGTATGTTACCCTTTGCTCAAAAAAAAGCAACAAATTTCGCTTTTTTTAATGCCAATTTGGCATAGTATTAATCGCTCCAGCTTTTTGTGGACACTTTAGTGCTCGTCTCAACAATTTCATTCACATTATATTGGGAAACAAAATTATGCAACTATTAAGCTCAGCTTCATTCATTTTAAACCTGTGATAAATGTTAGTTGCCACTGTCGCATTTCACTGTATGCAGCATTTTCTTTAAATAAATCACGTGCATCATTTAACACTTTTGAATGATTATTGCAGTATATTCTCTGAAATTGCAGAAGCATTTTTAATTTAATACAGGGTAGGTCAGTGATACTAGGCATTCGACAGACATACCATTGCATTGAAAATTATACATGGAGTAGTAGCTATAAAATTTATTTCGTCCGCGCATGAATTTTCCAAACTAGTAACTTTTGTGCGTGGTAACCAGTGCTTTTACACGCAAATCAATATTCATTTCAGTAGAATACTTATAACCAATTCCTTCTCAATACAGGAAAAAATTTTGTGATCTTTACTCACTTATCATCAGATTACGCTAATAAGAGAAGTAATTATACTTCTTTCCTTGTTAATTTATAAATGTGCTAAAAGCTTCTTTCTTTTACGCTAACAAAGCTTCCAAGTGATTTAAACAGAAAATTTGCCAATGTGTGTACATTATGCAACCAAATCTGATCGAAATATACAATAACTTCGGTCAACAAGAGTAATATAGAGGAGCGCCTCTAGTGTATTATCATCCTTGAATATAGTCTTGTTATAGCTACATTTTGCTATTACAGTAATTATTCTATTTTCTTCATTTGAGATGATTAAAGTGGCAAGGACTATCTTCCAAATGGTATGAAATACTAAGTTACAGCACAAAGCATTTCGATTTCAACAAAGGAATTTTATGAAAAAGTAACCCAAAAAATAGAAAGATGACATTTGCGTGTACAGATTAAGCCAAATTTGTGCCTATATTCCAAGATTACAAATAGAAAATGCTTTTAAATTAATACGTGATTGCTATTTGCACGTATAAAAACTTTGAAGTAATGAATCCCTCAAAAATTATTATTCCAGAATGCCTGTATATTTCAGGAATAATGACAAGACTCCGCTATTTTGTCTAAGATTTTTTTTTCTGAGGAGTTACTTTCGCTTTGCTTGACGGTCGCTTGTATTTACGGTTATCTTTTTTATTCATAAAAGTAGTATTTCGACATCCATGACCTCCCTAAAAAATATACAGAAGAAAAGATTCATGATTTTCTTCATAACTAGAGACAAAATATAAGCTAATGTTACACAAAAAATGCTACGTATAACAATTTCCATACTCCAGCAAATCTTGTATATTTAAGACTTAAAGATTAGCTAAACCTAGTAATTATGAATATCACCAATTGACTCTCCTGATTGTACACTGTTGATTCTAGAGAATTCAATAAAGTGCTCGCAATATCAAAACAAGTTCAACAAGGGTAGCTAATGTTTTTACCTCCCAGAAGGCCGATCTTTTCGCAGTGACAGCGTGGCCACACGAGCACTGTTTGGAAGAATAGCATTGCTCTTTGGAACAGAATCCACAAATCATGCGACGAGCCCATTCATGAGGATGATCGCTTGCTGCATCATGACATATATCACAGGGGAAAACCTGCAGAATATCGTAATATTCAGAGAAGATAATATGTTCCAATTGCAATCTATGTATTTAACCATCCATAATTTTCCATAAAAATGCGCCAGACAAAAATTGCAGCAACGTAAATATGCGCAAACGCTACATTCACTACCAAGGCCAAACAAGCTTAAAGAAAATAGTTGACACGCGAAAAACTTTCCTCTTCTCATCTACAAGGATAACACAGTAAAAACAGCTCCTTACATAGGTATTACAAAAAAGATGTTCATAGAATCAGTAATTGTAGGCAAATGATGCAACTCTTATTATAATAAAAAATTAAAAACATAAGTAGTAGTATGAGAAACACAGAATTCGAAAATAGGGAGTCAACAGATCACAGGAGCAGTGCACTCGCAGAGCTCCTCCTTAAGATCTGGTTACACAAATAACAAATTAAATGAAGACATTTCTGCTTTTCACAGATTGCCATATCAACTCAATACTTTTACTACTTTTTTAATTCTTCTTTCAAAATATATATAAAAAACGTACTTTTAAGCAACAAGGAAATCTAAGCCATCTATGCGATTTTTTATAATGCTTGCATGTACCAAGACCAGGCAGAGATGTTCCTATCTTAATGGAAACACCGATAGATTTAGGCTTTTCTTTTCGCCTGTCGGTATTCTGTTTCTCTAAATTCAAGCGCTGTAATTGATTTTCTATCCTATAAAACCGCAGAAAAATTCTAAAAATTCCTTTACTTGCATAAATTAGTTCAAAACTAAGGTTCACAGTTGCAGCAAAGGATTACAGAAAAACTAGCAAGTAAACTTACAAGAAATAAAAATCAGCACAATTTTTTTGCTAATTTAAACAAATTATGCTACTTACCTATTGCCATCAGTATTACTTTCATCAGAATATTGCAAGCGCCTAGTTTCAACAGTAGCAAACTTATCAAACCGAAAATTAAGTTTTGCATAGCAGGAACGGCATGTCACGTCTCGCACAGTACCTGAAAAAAAACGTTATGCAAGAAAAATAACAAAAGCGCAGCAAGATTCATTGCTCAATATCACACTATCAAACAAGTAAAACTTTTAATATTTTTCCATCTTTCTAATGAAAAAAAATTTAATACTATAGAAAGATTGGGTAAAATCACGAAAAATTTGAAAAACAAGTTAAAATTCAGTATCTCCATTAAAATTAGTACGCTTTATTCATGGAAAAGTGCCGTATATATAGAAAATATATCATTGTACTAAAACAGTTTAATTCATTTCTTTAAAAAATAATAGTAGCTGAAGGGAGGAAATAAAAGCATTCATAAATTGGATTCCTCCTACTACCTATATCGCAGATTCTTTTTCACTACAACTTTTATATTATCCTCTGCAAATACAAAAATAGAACTCCTCATCCTATCGTATAGCACTGTACTTCGTTCCTATCCCAAACTCAATGGAAATTGCAATTAGAAAATATATTAATCATACCATTCTTCACAGCTCTAAAAAGTGTTTCTGAGTTGCATTGTTCGCATAACACCTTACAATCACCACTTTGTACATCCTTAAAAAAATTCAATAAAAACCAAAGATTAAAAAGTTTTTTTCGTCAAATTAAAAACTGCACTAGTTTTATATTTATGCAATGTTTACATGTACGTAATAAAATTTGTACAAAACAATCGTAAAGGCGAGCTCTAAATACAAAAATGTTCTCAATCTATTGGCAAGAAAGTAAACGAGATAAGACGTTTTAACTCTTAACAAAAATAACCGCAAAAAAAAACTTACAGAAAGCAGCTTTAAACTTGCACAATCTTTATATCAGCAGACACTATAAATATAATTATTTTACCCAAAGAGCGCATTCAAAAAGGTCCAGGCTCCCAATCCTGCTGTCATTTTGAAAGGAAAATTGTGGATGATAATTTACAAAAACTTCAGTATGGCAGCGGTCACAAGATTTACCACAGCCTGAACATACAGAAAAACAAATTATATCTTTATTAAATTTGTTTTTATTTAAACATATGCGTCAAAAATATAATAGTGAGAGACCATATAATTTAGTATTTAGGCTTTCTTCCATTGTTTTCATTGAAAGATCCAAGGTATGTTTACATCGTATGCATATAACTTGCAACCTGTAGTAGCAAAGGACAATAAAAATTCCATATTCCATGCAATTATCCCATAGTACAATTGCGATAGTATAGCAGTGCAAGTGCACAAAATTAGTCTACTTCAAACAAAAATATGTAGGCCACTCCTATTTTTACCTCACGCTACAAACAGCTAGAAAAGCTGCTTCCATACCTGATTTATAAACGCTTGAAATTAGATCAATCGCAACAAATACTTTACTTTTAAATGGTATGAAAGACGAAAAATTCGCTTTGATTCGCTTACTTAAAGTTTGTCCAGTCCTATTCCAGAGTATTTTCATTCAGTAAGCATACTTAACAGTAAATTACCATTGGTAAAAGCATCATTGCGATGATCGCTTATACAAAAATATCACGAGGCAATTTTAATTAAAAAACAGGATACAAGAACGTTGTGCAATAATTCAAAAAAATACCTGAGGGATATCATACAGACCAGGTGTATACTTTTCAAATTCAAATCGCTCAATGATAATAAGATATTATACAACGGAGTTACGTCATCTACACCCTGTTAATACATAGGTAGGCAGAGATCTGCACTGTAAGGAAAGGCTGATCATGCTACGCTTAAACGCGTATCCATGTAAATCAGTGGCTTCATTTCTTACGTGATTATATGTACCATGTCCTTTCGAGATTCCTTGCGCTTCTTCCTCTGCAGTTTGAATATGCCAATATTTGGGAGCCTCCAATTCTTCCATTTTGCCTTTTTCATCCTTGATCTTTACATAAAAAATAATTAAAACAATAAAGTAAAAATAATGGGAAAGCGGAGCGTAGTGTTTATGTAATACAGTTGTACAGTAATGCAGCTGTGTATCTGCATGTACTAACAATATCTTTTAATTGGGTTTGAGATTAAATGCTAAAAATAGCTTTAGAAAGAAGAGCAATCCTTGTGAGGGAAAAACGTATGAAAATGCAAAGCATCAATTCATATTTGTTACAAAATCTGCATACACTCTTGTGTGATATTTTCCAGGCTAGAGGGAATTTCCATAAGATTAAAAGAAAATTGCTATTACCATTGCAAAGTATTTCTTCTATTGCCTTAAAGTTAATTAGGCTACTTGCAATTATAGCAATGAACATACCTCCGATTCCGCATTTTTTATGGAAGAGTCAGCATTCAAAACCTGTTCACGGCATTCTTTGTAACGCTGTGCACATTGCCTGGCAGTTTTTGATACTACAAAAGCACCTATTTTCTTCCATTTATCTGCTGTATTCTTCACTCTGCGATACCACACTAACGCTTCTTCCAGTCTGTTAAAATAATAATTTGTGTATCATTAGCGGATTTGAGGCAAAATACGAATTTTTAGAGGCATGGGATATATCCGAAAAAAAGCCATAAATAGAAAATCGCATTTCAAAATAAGCTAGTTATCTTTTTATGAAAAGTTAAGGAGAGTTAGTGATAAGAGCTGAGATCTATATTTACCGGCGTTGCTCGTCATTACTCCATGTCTGTACTTCAAGAGGCTCCAAAGCAATTCTAGCGGCATTATTAGCTCTCTTTTCGGCGGCTGCCTTGAATATCCGTTCTAGGTGTCGGTCAACATGTTTAAAAGCCTCGTAAATAACATATCGATGCAAACCCCATTGCTCATGAACATAATCTAAGAATATGGATGAAATAGCTGTACGAACTAAGTCATCAAGCTTTTCATTAGTAATTTGTAGTTTTGCTAAAGGATTGAAACGATCATCATGACAGAGGCGCGAATCGCCACTTGGAGCATCAGCTAAAGGGTTTTCTTGGTAGTGATTAAATACTGTTACTACACATTCAAGGCCTTCCGGAAGCATACTCGAATCGAAATCAGGGTCAGTAGGATTGTGGATAACAAAAAATGTTTCTAGTTCGCTCACGTGTTTAGTTGATAGAGACTTGAAAGATTCGAAATATAGCTTTCTTAGTTTCACACGCTCAAGCATCCAGCTATTAAGGCATGATCGCACTTCTCTTTTGTCAATGGGGATTAACGACATCTTGTTCCATCTATTTCCTCCTTAATGGCAAATATATTTTCAGTTTTAAAAAGAGCAACGGTTAATTCCAAGAGAGTAGCCAAAAATTTATTAATATTTTTACTCCACAACGACAAAGAAAAGTAACGCAAATGATCAGCAGGAAAAAGATTTTGCAGTTAATTTTTTGCAACTAGGTAGCACTGCCACTGCAGAGGCTTTCCAGCGCTTACAACTCTACCTGACCATAAATACGTCAAAAGGTCTACAGTAAAAAGAGTTCGTTGGCAGGAAATAAAAGTGGAAACCAGAAGAAAAACAAGCCATACCGTTTCGAGAGAAACAGAAACGACATTGTTATTGGTAATGCGGTGCTCGGTGACAAAACGGGGCGGGGCAGGTGGGCTACCAAAAGTTCTGTGAAAGCTGACTAGGGAACCGAGGCTAAATGAGTCGCGGTATTTATTGCCTTCCACTTGAAAGGACTTCTAAGTATGGCCTTACAGCAATTATTCGAGAGGATTTTAGTTATGCTACTTACAACCTCTCTAAAGTGGTGCTGAAACGAAAATATGTTAAATTCCAAACGCCAAATTCAAATTTAGTTAAATTGATTGCTACTGTACGGAGACTTCGATACTACAATCATTATATTTAAGTTTTCAGAAAAAAGTTTTTTCATCAAGGTTTTTAAAAATTACAACTAACTTTAAATGTGAAAATTAAGATTTAATGAGATCTTCTATGTGGTATAGATATAGCGTATTTGTAGAAATAAGCTTCTATGATAGATTTAAATTTTGTTTTACGTGACGCAGTAGCTAAGTGAATATAAATGAACTTACGACAAGAACCAACCGATAGCAATACAATATTATTGAGAAATATATATATCGAAGATAATCAAGCAAGGGAAATATTCAGCTTGTTATTTATATTGCGAAGATAAGCTATAGCAAAATTGTCGAAGCAAAAAGATGTATCTTCTAATCAAGCATTAGGAAAAACTGTCTACAGAAACACCTAAGCTAAAAAGACTGGCTTCCTCTCTAGTTTCGATTCTGTATCCACTTCCATCGGTTTTGTGTTACATCTGGGGTATGCTCATTGTCGTTCATCAGACATCGGTTGTATTCGCGTGCACTCAAACACAGACTTAGTCGACTCGCTCTCTATGTCCAATAACAATCGGATCATTAACTCGATTCCTACTTCAACCTATTTCTATCTAAGCAACTAATTCGTTCATTTTTACCTACCATAATTATAAGTAACTATTTAATTCCTAACAAACCTATCATAAATATTATATCATTCCTATACCTACGCGACTTAAGTACACTACAATTACTTACTTGCTACACTAAATGTTGTTGTTCTCTAATTTACTACATTCGTATTCTGATTGGAAGGAGGAAAAAAAAAATTACACGGTGCGTTTCGGAAAGTTTCCGAAAGATTAGAAATAATTGAAATCTGAGTGGATAATATTCGTTAAATGCCGCTACCGCAGGTTCCCTCGATAACTATCAATTTTTGTAAGCATTTAGTTAACTCATGAACCTAAAACACACAAATGCTTTTTAACATTTTTGATGAATACGGGCCGGGCTCTCTTTTCTCCAATCATATATAGGGAAAAATAACTTTTTCAACAATACCCAGCATGTAACAGGGTTTAAAAAAACGTAATGTTATACAATACTGCGTATTCGAAATGAATAGCATATCTTTAGAAAAGTTATACCTCATCACTTACTTGATCGACGGCAGAATGGGGCTAGAAAGAGCATCTTTGTAGGAAAGACGCTACTGCTAGAATCTACGCTGTAAAGTAAACGTTATACCCTTTACCTACTCATCTCTTATATTTCGTATGCGATTGCGCTTAAACTAATTTTTTCCATAAATGTATCGCGCTTTACACTTCAATTCTTTTGAATAATAACAATTTATTATCCTCTGCGAAAATAATACTTGTGTTAGAACTTTTTCCTGCAGCGAAGTTTTAGATGGATGCATATAGCTATGAATCACAGTTAATTTTCCCTTAAAAAGTGCCAAACTTTAATGGAACAATTCTTTGTTCAATACTGATTGTGAAAACTACTTATTTGAGTGAGAATTTTGGAGATTTAATGGATAGCTTTGCAAAGTTTAGGCAAATCAGCTGATCACAAAATACAGCGAAGTCAGGTGACCACAAAGGCAAATCTGACGGCGATAAATGAAGTATGGAATTCTTCTTGCATTTAGATACAATTGAATAATGACTGATGCATATTATCCTTTGCTATGACGTCTAATTTTGAAAAATCACATAGAAATAGGGGTAAATCAAAAAAAAGATTTTTTGCAAATGCAACATAGAAGTAACTATTTTGAAATTTTTTGTAATGATTAAAAAATAAGCAAGCTAGCTAGGGAAATTGGAATTGAATGGATTTAGCTAGAAACTTTTACATTAAGCATTGTAACTTTGCAAAAGGTTTAACTGAAAAATTTCAGCCTTACTATTTGGCCATCGAAACGCGATATAATTGGCTTCCTTCTTCAATACACGAGCACAACAACGAAGCCTATAATTTAGACGAAAAGGATGGAAATTGCTGTTGTCTAACGAATTTACAGGAAATTACAGTATTTAAGAAGTTTTGACATGAAATATGAATATTTTTTAACTTTGCCAACGAAATATTCATTTTATGCAGAGGAATGGCAAATCAAAAGTTACAATCAATATATTGACTGGAATAGTAAAAATAACTTCTGTTGCATAAAGTTTTTTGTCATGGCAATACTTGCCTAAGTGCATCCATTCCGTATTAAAAATTCATTAGAATAGAGCAGAAGATATACAAAGAGCTATAAGCACTTTTTCGCAAGTCAATGATTTCATGAAGTTCTCAATAATGAAAAAAATTTCTGCATTGTGTAATTGCTTAATTATAATATATCTCTATTTTTATAACCAAGAAGACTCATGGATTCTGTAATTTGGAGCCACTAAAATCGCAATTAAGTTGGCACTTCAAAATATTCATATTTACCACTTGAATTGTAAATGAATCCATTAAGAAATAATAATTCCCTTCGGGAAAAAATATTGCATTAGCCACTAAGCAATCATTTTCTATTTGGGATAATAACTGGAGGAATACTTATACATGCAAACGGACACAGACTGCTATACTTAAGTTTTTATTCAACTCTTTTTAGGAAGGAATGAAACTATAATCTAAGAGAAAGCAAATGTTGGAACAAATAAAATGGGCATGCAAGCTGCATTTTACGTGAAGATGCATAAAAAATTGGCAAGGATTGCGTTTAGCTGATTCATATAACAATTACTGTAGGATTACTAATACAGAATCACTTTGTAAACAGGTACAATACGAGGATCATTGGAGACGCAAAGAGATAAAACGTCATGCAAAAGAGCAAAATAAACCTTCATTTGGTATTATGGGCTGAGCAACTATTTTGCAGCAGCCTTAATGAAATGCTCATCATTCTTACAGCTGCAAAATTTCCAAAAAATTCCATACGATGCATTTTTTATGTCAAATTTGATAAATAATAACGCTTTGACACAAATTTTTTTTATGTAATTTGTTCCTGCAATATCTTATCTAATTTTAAAATCTAAGCAACTAGTCTTTTACTTGAAAAATGCTTGAAATCTCTAAATGTACTATTTTTTCAAGCATGAAATTATTTTAATCTTTCAAAATTTATTGAGATATAAAGCATCTTTAAAAATTTTATTTGTTTCTACGACACTTTTTGATACATAGCATGCGCTTTTTTAAAGTAATTAATTATGTTTAATTTTGGGAATGCTCTTAATTTTTCAACGAATGCATTTAATTTCTGAAAAAAAATTTGTAGACAAAAAAAAGTAAACACCAGCCAAAAAAATTAAGCACGACTTTGCAACTAAAACAAAACAGAGAAATTTTACATTTTTAAGAATTCTGTAAATTTTAAAATGCAAGCATTCATCACTATCTGTATTAATATGCGTACTTCAAACAATGATTCAAATTTTTTGAACTAAAATAAAATTGCAAGGCTCCTTAGCAATTTTCTTATACGTATGAAAAATCGTTGAAATATGATTATTAAAACATGACGATAAGAGTAGCAGTTTTAATAAGAATTTAGAAAAACGAAAATATAGCTATAAAAACTACTGAGGATTCTTTCAAAGAAGGGTATCACAATATGTCTCTTTCTGTAAACTTATCAAAAAATATATGCGAGGAGTTACAACAGCATACACTTTTATTTATTTTAAAATGCAGAATAGGAATTGACTCTAAAATTCGTGCAAACATTGTTTTTTCAGATATAGAGTGAATAGAAATTATGGAAGCGCTTTGAATATGCAGAATTAATTACTATTGTAAAGAAGATATTGAACTCTATTATAATTTGCTTTTACAAAATGCTAAGTTGGTATTTTCCCTGAAGAAACTACAAATAATTCGATGCTGTAAAATTTACTTAGCTCAGCAATATTCACTATTTGTGTGTTTTCCTTGCATGTAAATATTTTCCTTTTTTTACGTCTGCAACTTCGCATCAAATGCAGGAAGCCTTAAACAAACAAATGCTTTTCGCAGTGCATTCCGCAGAAGAAACGCTTGCATAGAAACAATTCTTTTTTCTTTGATTTCCTTGCTTTTTGCTATCACCCATAAAAATTTGTCAAGCAGTTTTCTTTGACTACGTTTAGAGTTTTCTTATTTTTTAAAGGGTTAAATCTTCTGATAAAATCGTTTTCAGCATAGTAAAAAATAGAAAATTTGAAGTTGGTTGTGTCTATTTTTGTAATTCCGCATGACTGCATTTTTAAGAGAAGTATTATAATATTTTTTAATGCTCTCTCAGAATTACTCATTTTAATGCCATAAACCTGCAACGTGTAAATACATTCAATAGAATTAAAAAATTTGTGTAGCAAGTGAAAATTATGGAACTTGAAAGACTACTACCATACTTGCGCAACGATTCCAGTTGTAACTGCCATATTTCACGTTCTTCGCGGGTTTTGAAACTACAACAAATTAGAGAATAGCAGGAAGAATGCGTTCAAGATTTCTTTATGCTTTTCAGTAATAAATCATAACAGCTAAGTATTACATTTTTTCTGATTTTTCAATGACAATATGGTATTTTATGGCTTTCACAATATAAAATATGAAAGCGCTTGTGAGGGAGAATTTTACGAATTGCAATTTTTTTTTCAGAATATACAAAAAAGTGTAATACTGAATCGAATTTCAAAAATTGCTTACGTAAAGAGGAAATTGGAAAGAGGTGGTAAATTAACAGCGACATCTAGGGTCTTTGGATTGTCTGATTTGGCTTTCAAGCTAGAAATCTTCAAAGCAACACAGCATGTTCAATCATTTTGATCAAAGAGATACATATTCGAAAAAAATTAAAGCATTTTAGAAATGACAAAACGCTTGCTTTCATATTGGATATATCTTATTTTTGGCAAATAAAAGTTTATACTTTTTTTTGTTTTACTATGCAAAATTTGTGGCCATTGCCCGTGCCCAACATGTAAATACAACAGTGATTAGTGATGCATTTATATACATTCAGTGAGCAGTTACTGTAGTTTTAAAAATACATGAATAAAAGTCCGGAGTAAAGGAAGTTTCAATAGTATAAATGACAATCATTTTTGATATAGAAAACACTGTTAAGTTTGGAGAAATCAAACAGAAACAAACGATACCTTCTCGACAAGAAATTGCCCAGCCGCTTTTTTCTGTCCGCCAGTTTGCACGCTTCTGCCTTTGTACCACTCTATGCCGGTACCATCTTTTGAACATGTTACTTTTACAGTTTCTTGAAAAATGGCTGTCTTCAATTTAACAACTTTTGTTAACAGCTTCCGAAATTCGATGATTTTCTTCTGATGGAGATCCTTTGAGCTTATCTAATCGATGAATAGTAATAAACAAGCTATTTGTTTGTTTCACCGGAAATATCTGCCTACAGTCTTCGTATTTCCAATGGCTAATGACAAAACAAAACTAATAAATCTGTCATACACCCTCGGCCATGTCGTCTCATTCCATACCGCGTCAATTTCTTCTTCACTCTCTTCCTCATCCTCTTCAAAACTAGATTCGTCTTTCTCAGCAGGTTTCATTTTGACCGAATACGTAGGGTGCCTCCGAGAAGGCCGAGCAGCCGTAGCAGCACTTCCTTTTATATTTGCTACATTACTTACCTGCAAGAAACAGACACGGCTTAATTCGTTAAGTTTATACTAATCTGTAGTAACTTTTTTTTCTGAGCTCTTTTTGTAAGTACACTCGTATAGTGAATACAGATAAAATTTGCATTTCTTTAGTATGCATTATACAATGGAAATACTGACAACGTGTAAAGGGAATTCTTAAATGTATTGCTACATTGAAGCGCTAATTTGAGTAAAATTTAAATTCCCGCCTATATACGACGAACATGAATTAATTTGGACATATAGTACCGGCGTTGACGTGAGTAAAGGAGCACCAGTAATTCCATTTCCATACGCTTGCGATAAACTGGCGACGAGGCTTCCCTTTTGGGGCTACATTAATTTAATAGAAAAAAAGTTGTCGGTGGGAGCATATTGAATGGAATATTTCAGTACTCTAATTTAGTTAGAGAGGTGATCGTTAGGCTTCATCCTACATTTACTCCATCATTTCAAATGTATTAAAAGAGTTATGCTGGCGCATTGCAAGCACTTATAAATTTTGCGTACTTTTCCAGCTTCAATTTGAAGTAATGATCCATCCGGTGTACGCCCTCTCCAACGTTCCAAACAAGTAATTAGGGCTCCCATTTTTGAGGGATACTTTATAACCCTGCAGTATGTCCGGATAAAGGCTTTCACATGCAGAAAGTAACAAGATTGAATTCAAAAAGTATATGGAAACAAGCAATATTTTGGTTATAAGTGGCTGCTCAAATGAGTTGTAGAATGGCTTATATATTGTTTTTTACAGTAAAATTGGGCTTTTTTGATCATCACTTATAATTCGAGTAGAAATACTGTTTTGATAAATCTTTCGTTTATTGCCGTTTAGCCGTGTAATTTCAATGAACCTAAATTTATCTTGTGGTCTAAAAGCGCTTGTGGGTCCCCAGCATTACTGAAGGCACGCTCGCTTTGTATATTATCATAAAACTAGCAAGCGTACCCCCGAAAATGAACACGCAATATTCGTTTTTCAGGATGATTGCCGCTTGCCAGAAATGCTTGTAATGTGAGAGATTAAAACGATGGCACAGTGTCGTATGTCATTCGTTGAATGCAAAAATGATATACGCTCAAGTCAAAATCAAAAGCAACAAAACTGTCGAAGCGTCTGTAGTCTAGCGGTTATGATACCTGCCTTCCAAGCAGGTGATCCGGGTTCGACTCCCGGCGGATGCACCTTTTTTGTAAACGGTCGTTACAGAAATTTTTATAGCGTTGCATAAGCTATTCAGTAAACTTTATCATGAGGAGGGCTAATTTTATCAATCAGGGTCATATTGCAATATGGTCTCTTCTATTTTTGATAGTCCAATTCTGCTTCCAAATCTTTTTTATTTCTAACTTATTTCGAATTGCAAGGTTGAACTCAAATGGGTGAACTACTCCATATGCTGCGAGCAAGTCAAGTACTTTGTCACTTCCTTGCTGAGAGAGGTAACTGATGCATCCATGCTTAGTACGCAAGAATCGATTAAGGATGAACCCTCATGATTATTTACTGTTTATAAAAATAGGGTGACCTGGTAAAAAGGTTTGTCACCATGAGCTACTGGTTTTTCCGTGTTTACAAGATTTCTATTCATTCAGTTTGCTTCCTTCCCGCAAAATTGTAAATTCTCCGGTGTATTTTCTAAAAATTTTAGTATGCACATAATCTTGACTTTTCTTAGCTGATTTCCTCTATGCAAAATATTTCAGTGGTTTATCTCAGGTATTAAAAATTGAGTGCTTTCGCTATCGTCATAAAGACAGATAATACTGCTAAACCATTCTCTTAAGAATCATGGGACTGCCAATTATTTTTTTGGCTCTTTTTGCGGGTACGTCTTTGAGTGCTACCATCTTGTTGCGCTTGCCGCCAACAATAAAAATATTAATTTTCTTTCAGGCGCAATTCTTCCATTTGTTCACATGGATGAAAAGTTAGGAAACACTGGTATTACGCAGCCATCTGTCGAATTCGTTTCCAAAGGTAATATTTCAAGCAATTGTAAGAAAAAATATTAAATAAAAAGTAATAGAAGTATAATCATTGTATAATTTATCATTGCATTTAGATACGCTTTGCTCTCAATTCTACCCTACCAGATAAGGTCCCCACGGTTGCGTATTCCTCTAGTGACCTATGGAAGATACCTACTGAAGTGTTTAAAATGATACAAATAGCCTTGCGGGATAATGACTTTCTCATGCAGCCTCTTACTTTCAGTATTCAAGACATCAATCTAAATCAAGAGGCAAGAGCAGCAATGATAAAACTTCCTTTGGATCTTTCCTTACGTATAACTCCTGGTATTTCAAAGTTTAAACAACTGTAACCTTATATTGCTTCTGTCTCCCCCAGTAGTTTTACTAAAACAGTACTGGCATGCTGTATATTTTGCATTTTTAGCAAATGTGATTCTATACGATAAGGATAATAATATTTTGGCCAAATCTACATCAAAAGGTAGTTCAAATGAAATCGCACGCAATCTACGTAGAAAGATTGAAACAACAGAGCTCGAAGCTGGCCAGATTATTCAAGAAAAAATTACAAAGAACAATGAGCGTCATCTCCAATACTTATTCAATCCCTATTTAATTCGTCACTACGGTAAGCCGATGCCCTCCTGAGGGATGGAAAATCATTAAAAACATTCTTTTTCCTTATGAAAGCGCTTTATTTTATTTTGACATACCGCATCTTCATACCACAGGCTTCTATGGTGCTCCGTATTACCGCCGTCAATATTATCCATATTTCTACCATCCACGTTTTTACGGTCGCTACCTTACAGGTACATTATAGAAGTTGTGCTAGTATTAGATACTTGCCATTATTTTCAAGTTGTATGACTTTGACACTTTTCTTCAACATAACTTTCCATATTTTTTATTACAAGAAAGCTATTCATTTCTTGCCATATAATAAGGAATTACTGTTACGTTCAGAGCAAAGCACAAAACCTACTGCAACACAAACACTAGTTTTAAAAGGTGAGTATTTCAAGGGGATGCCTGTAATTTTCCCGCTGGATGCTTTCATAAACTGATAATAAACGAAATATGACATTTGACTTTTTTGTTTTACCGCTGTACTAGCGTGAAACTAAATAAGCCACAAAAGAACATTTTCTTTGAATTATCTGTATGCCAGCAACTGATCCGGCAAGTGAGCGCGTGGTGGATGAGTTCTTGAATAGCAAAAATGATGGTGCTCAGTTTTAGATTTGGTCAGGAATTTTACTTTCACGGTCCCTTCTGAGTAAGAACCACAAATTCCAACCTTGTCATGTGAGGAAAAATAAAAGAGGGCAGCAAACGGATCAATCACGAGTCTCTATTATCATATTTGATAAAAAATTGCATGAACGGATGGCGTAATGTATGCACACGTAATGTATGCACACGAGAATAAGCAGTGGATAATTTTCACGTAATGTTGCTTCAGGATAATATCAATAAAGCAGTTTCTTGGAAGTGCGTGTAGCCTTAAGCCTTATTAAGTTTCAACTGTTGCATAAAAAAAAAGCAAACGCTTTCTATCCAAAACTCGAACATAGAAACTGAAGTAGCTTCTTCTGCATTTCTCGTTTGTAGCATATAGCATACATCTTGCGGAGCAGAAACTGAATAAACTTATTCATTTCCTGGAAATGAGCTCAGTCTAATGATAAATCTTTTAATAAATTCGCATCTATGTCGTCATCCAAAAGTGATTTATTCCTATTCTGCATATCCTCTTTTGCAAAATATTCCTCATATATAGATTACGTATTCTATAAATATTGCAACCTAGCTCCAAAACGTAGATCAAAACTAGCTATTATAATTCACTTCTGTCGTCTTCATCAGTCATGAAAATTTACATGGGTGTGAGCTCTATTTCGAGAAGGTAGCAGAGACTGGTATTCCGTCGTACACGGGGACACACAGCTACAAAAGAGCTCATTTGCTCTATCTCAAGGGGGCATAGAAATAAATATGACACAAAGTTAATTTTCCAAGGAAGATAGCGTTGGTGTTAAAAAAAATCGAGATTCATTAAGGAGAAAGACGCGTGATATGAATTATTCTAAAAAAGTGCATCATCTAGAAAAATTCGAGCAATGCAAAATGCGCAAGCTCCCAATAGAACCGTTTATTACTATTAACGAAAAAAGTTGGTTTCTTCGTTAAATTATATTTAAAACTTCGATAAAAAAAGTCAGAAAAATTGATTTAAAGTAATATGTCCCTAATGTATCAGTCCTCTTCTGCGGGAGTATGGGGATGAGAAAGCGGAGCAACTTCATCAGGATCTCGAATGGGCTATGAATTATACAAAAGTGAAAGCAACACAAATTAATTATTGGCATGACATATCAAACAGGATTTAAATACTCTTCAGTACGCAGAATTTTCATAAAACCTTCGCTAGTGTAAAACTTACATTCGGAGGATTTTTTCGCATGATAAAAGCCTTGTAAAAAAAATTTCCTGCGAATGCTCCAGTGATACCTGAAAGAGCTATAGCTGTCCACTTCGGTCCAGACAGAGCAATTTTAACAGGGGGCATCAAACTATGAAAAACAGTGCCAGTTCCTGGCGGCTGCTCAGACACAAAGCAAATATAAAAGATAGAAAACAGTTTCACAACGGAGTATATAACAGACGCTCCATGCAATAATAACTTAGAAAATACATAGAAGTTTAATTATAAATAGGTATGGGAAAAGACAGCATAAGTATAAAATCAGAAACAAAAAGGTTTAAACAATTTTAGGAAAATTACATATACTATGAAAGGAAATGGAGCGGCAGAATAAATTTTGACAAGCCACGGCGATTTAAAATTCTACTGCATTTCACTAAAATTATGATTTTAAGTGCGTACCGGTGTAGGATTTGTAGCTTTCGCTGACATAAATCGACAAGCAACCCGGTGCTAAGACAATAAAAGGGAAACATTGTAAGAAAATGAATCACCAAGATAGTTTGCGCGCTCTCTGTTTTTCTTAATCTCTTTTGTTACCAGTTGCCAGTAAAATATGATTATATGTAAAAAGTTAGATAACTCACACAGTGATAGAAGTGGCAGCAGAAAAAGCACTTCTACTAAGTTAATTTACGCATATTTGTTTTAATCCAAGTAAAATGATTGAACTCACCTCAGTTGATACATACGGAAACAATTTCTTTGTCGTAAATATACTACTTAAGAAAAAAAATAACACTAAAGTAAAACAGATATCGCTTTTGACTGTTTGCCCACCCAACGCACATAGCTTCTACTTTGCTTGAGGAAAACAAAAACTGCCTTTTGCTACAGTTAAGCATGCAGGAATACGCAGCGCTTCCATAAGCATATTCTCACCATTTTCAAATCACACAACTGCTACAAAAAATCGCAAAAAGGCTAGAAGAGAATGGAAAATGAAAGTATATAAGGTATAGTAAGGCTTCCTATATTACAAGCATTGTGACGACTGTGCTTACCAGCGCCATTGCTGAAGTTGCTCATTGGTGGAATTACAGCACTTTTCAAAAATATTGCAATGTTGCAACTTAAAAAAGAGAGGCAAAAAATGAGATTGCTACAATAAGTCAATTATTCCATAGAAAAAACAAAACGTAAGAGAAAACTAGGGAATGACATGAGAAAAAAGGTAAAGTGTGATTGTCACACGCCAACATTTGCTCAACTCACCACGAGCCGCACTGTACAACGACCAAAGCAGAAGAGCGCCGCAGTTTCATTCATACCCCGCCCTTGAAAAGGAAATTTGGTTAGGCGGGACAACGCTACAAATGGCAAATTCATCAAAGCGTTTCCTCTCAATTTATTTTTCCACAAGTTACAAAATATCTCTCTCTGCTCTTTCTAGTTTCCTTGCAGCTTTCGATTTGCTTAACCAAATAAATTTGAACAAACAAATCTGGTATAGGACAAGGAGGAAACTAAAAAATTTGTATACTTATTATACTTTGCGAAAGTGGAGGTAGAAACTACGACTTTTCTCTATGCAGAAACTTTTATGCAGATACACGTAGTGCAAATTATATGACAAGAACTATCTCAATGTTGAAGCTTTCGCATTCAAAAAGTTGCTTAGCTTATTGCTTATGCATTTAATAGTTTGTCTGAGCAATGAAATAAATATGTTCTTTACTTACAGCAGTAACCTGATCAGCCTTGGCTTGTTTAGTGAGGGTGGACAAAAACTGTGTACTTACCTTATTTAAAATACTTCACAAAGTATACTGATACAAATAGTTCCCCTAAAAAGTGATATTACAAATTAAATGATACAAACACAAAGTATTACCGGAAATACTCTTGGATGAGCGAATACACTGATGCAAACATGTTCTAAACAAAAGCATGCGCAAGAAAATCGGGCCTTCTGATATTTACCGACGCTTGGAAAGAACATATAGGCAGTTAAGTTTTACTAGAAGAAGTTTGCTAAACTTAATAAGAAGATGGTTTGAGTTGTATTGTCAAAAACAACAACGAATAAACAAAGTGAGGTGAAAGGAAGTGATATTAATGAAAAATATTTGAAATTTGCAAGCATCGAAGGAAAACAATTTTGCAAGACGCCAAGTAATATCAAATTTGCGATCGCTTTTCTAATGACTAATAGAATCCTCACGAGAAGTATGATGGATTTGCTTTTGAGTCAAAATAAAACGTATATAGATGTGTAAAGAAAGCAGAACATATCAAATATCTGTATAAAATTCGTCATTATGCAACGCTCTTAATGTTTGCTTCTTAGTAAATGATGACATATTGAAGGTCGCGTCGATTCACAATGCATCGACTATAGTTAGTAAGGCGAATTGACATTATTGCACAATATCCCAAGTGAGTGCGATTTGTGGTTAATTAGAAATAA
>JADAQX010000317.1:0-53503 GCA_015476325.1 Cardiosporidium cionae
GAGAAATGGGATGAGAGATGAGAGAGAGAAAGATGGGATGAATTGAGATGGGATGAGATGAGAGAGAGATGAGAGAGAGAAAGATGGGATGAATTGAGATGAGATGATAGAGAGAAAGATGGGATGAATTGAGATGGGATGAGTTGAGAGAGAGAAAGAGATGAGAGAGAGAGAGATGGGATGAATTGAGATGGGATGAGTTGAGAGAGAGATGAGAGATGAGTTGACATGAGAGAGAGATGGGAAGAGAGAAGAGATGAGATAGGGTGAGAGAGATGAGAGAGAGATAGGGTGAGAGAGATGAGTTAAGAAAGAGAGAGATGAGAGAGAAATGCATTAAGAGGATATAAAGGAAAGAAACAGTAAATAGAAAAAATAAATAAATTGCTACAAAAAAGATCAGCAAAAACAAGAAGTAAAGAGAATAATGTAAGACATGAAAAAAAATAAACTTTTTAAAGGAAATCCCACAAATATAATGAAAAAGAAAAGAAGAAAGAAGTTTCTTTTTCTCATCAGAAAACTAAAAGAGACTATTTCTCTTCCTCCTATTTATTTTTCGTATTTTTTTTCCTCCCTTTTAAATACTTTTTGTAAAACAATTTTACGTAAGAAAAACACTTCTCTTTTACGGCTAACCAAGAGTATGGACACATTGAATTTTGAGTATATCATCTACTTCCATTTGAAGAGAAATGACAAAGAAACTGGATTCTGATAAAAATGCTTCTACTTCCGTCAAACAACCTCTAGAAGAAAAATGAAGAAGGGCTTGAAAGGCCTACCAGTACACAAAATTATAAAAAAATTATAAAAATATAAAAAATTCTATAAAAAATAAAAATAAAATAAATTCTATAAAAAATTTAAAAAATTCTATAAAAAATAAAATAAAATAAATTCTATAAAAAATAAAAATAAAATAAATTCTATAAAAAATAAAATAAAATAAATTCTATAAAAAATAAAATAAAATAAATTCTATAAAAAATAAAAATAAAATAAATTCTATAAAAAATTTAAAAAATTCTATAAAAAATTTAAAAAATTATAAAAAAAATTATATAAAAAATTATGTTCCCAACTAAAAAAATCATTTTATGCCGCGGTGGGAGTCCTCTCATTTTCTCTCTTTCCATCATTAAAAAATAAAAAAATAGTTAGATAACAATTTAAATTCGTTTTATACTCTCTTTTCACCTCTTTATCCTTTTTTTTTTCCTCTTACTCTCTCCTTTATCCTTCTCCAATACCTCTTCTTCATCAATATTTTTCCATTTTTATCCTCTCCTCTACTATAATCTCTTCATCCTTTATACCTTTATGTGTGACACTTTGTCTGTAATTTTGAAGGTTGTTTTTGTCTGCAAAAGAGTATGGATATAATTTAACACCTTGAAGAGGGAATTAAATTCTAAAGAAGAAGAAGCCAACGCCTCCATCGTCTCAATGGCATACTGCCGTATAGTTTCGGATGAAGAAAGAAGATTTTCACACAGCTGTAGACCCCATTCTTCTGTACCACTAAAAAAGAGTGAAAAGAAGAAACATGAATAGAAATAAAAACGAATAATGAAAAGAAAATTTTAAAAAAAAAGTAGGAATAAGGATAGAAATAGAAAAAAATAAAAAAATAAAAGAAAGTATCATCAATAAATTAAAAACATTTCTTACCATACGGCAGTAGGAGAGATCGATGAGAGGAAGGAATGAAGGCGAATTAACGTACTCTCTGGATGCCTCTTCAAAAGTCTTAAAAATGTAGGAAGAAAGTTTTCTTTAGTTTCCTTATGGGATAGGAGAACCACAAAGGATTCAAAAGAAAATAAAAGAGAAGAAGAAATCATCTTGGAAGGTAGAACTCTCTGGAAAAAAAAAAATTCATAATCTATAGAGGAAAACGTGTGGATGTGAGAAGAAAATGATAAAAAAATAAATTTAAAATAAATTTTCGTGGAACATGGATGCTAGTGTTCATGTCTAAGATTTGTATGCTTTTCAATTCAACTCTTCATTTAATTTTTTATTTCAAGATAAAAGCTTTATTCTTGAATATTTCTCTTCCTTTCTCATCCCCTGTTTCCTTTTTATGGCCTTACTCTTTTTTCTTCTTCTCCTTCTATACTCTATATTTTTCACGTTTCATCCATCGTTCCTTATCATTTTCTCCACATATACTTTCCCACACCCACACTCTTCTCCACCTGGCAAAGGATATCCATCATCAACTGCATCACATCTTCAAATGAAATGGAAACCGATGAAAAACGTTGCTGACGATTTTCCAACGATAAAGGCATGTAGGAGAAACGAAGCGTTTGACAGAGAGCTTCTATAAGATAAGCAGAAGGAAGGGATTCTCTTGGAGAGGCAGTGGCAGAAATGGACATCATTTTTTGAAGATAGGTGTAGAGACACTCAACAACAGCTACAGAAGTTTGTAGCAGCTGTGTCAGGCTGCCTACAAGAGAGTATGTAAGGAGTGTGTGTCGTCGTCGAAGCGTAGAAATGGCTCCTTCTGCATCAGATAGATGATGGAAGGCCAGATGAAGTGTAGACGACAGTGTTGTGGAGCGGAGAACTTCTGGGAGTATCGTTGCCAAAGAACGACAAAATTCAAAGAAAACACGATACACCCTATACCAGACCATAGAATCCGAAGAAGAGAGAGAGGTCACACACCGTTCAAAGTTTTCACAGAGGGGGGGTATCATCTGTTGGGATTTCTCTGGGCAGGTAGGCGCAGCGGCTCGCCATAGTGCACACTCATAGGCAGCCATATCCTGAAGAAGAGATGTGAAAGAGAGGCGAGCCGTACGATGAGATAAAGCAGGGAGAATGTTTTGAAAGAGGCAAGAAATGATAGGGGTCCATTCCATCGCCATGGGCATAAGAGGAGGGGACAGGGTGGAAGAATGGGGGTGTGGGGTGTCCTCCATCTCTCCTCGCGATAGAGAGGCTATCACATGCCGCACAATCGCAATGTCCTGGCATTGTTCAGCAGGGGTATGCTGCCTCACAGTACTGACAAGGATCGATGATAGAGTCTGTAGGTGCGTCTCCATCTCTGCCCGATTCGTCCAAGAAAAATTCTCTCTAGCAGTGGCGGAAGAGGGAACGTTTCCCGGAGCAGACAGCACAAGGTCCTTCGTTACAACACGAGGCGAGACGCGCTCAGTCATATGTTCTGCCATAGGCAAAAAGAGGGTGCAAGTGAGGGAAGCAGTGTACGCATGTAGTGAAAACGGTATTTCATTGAATGTAAAGCAAATCTCTGATGCTTTTTAACAGGGAAAGCGATTTTAAAGGAAACTGAGAGAACGGATAAGAAGAAGCAGTTTTGTTTAGTTCTTTTTTTCACCGTCGATGAAAGAAAAATATCTTATTTCAGAGGCAAAAAATGAAGAAGGGCGGGGAGAGATGTTTCACAAGGGCAAAATCGTGCAGTACGTGAAACACACATGCACAGGGATCTTCTCTCAGCACTGGAATATGTTTATCAGAAGAAGAGGGTAGGCATAACTTCGCTATGTTGCAATTTAAATTATAACAGATACTGCGAGGAGAATGAGAAAAGTGTTTATATTCGTGGTTTATCTTCAATGTCACATCAATATGGACAAGACTCCATCTGGGATACTGTAAAAGAGGGTATATGAAAAGCGAGAAGGATTTCTAATTTTCTCATGAAGTAGGAAATGAATTTACAAGCAGTGCCAGAGGATGCAAGTATCGACAAATTTCTCATGAAGCAGCGCTACTCTATGGCAAACCAACAATGAAGGTTGGATGAAAGCAATTTGCAAACCTTTTATTGAGGCGGAGCTTCGGTCAGTGACTCTTCCACCGACTTGATGACGTACGTGGTACCGACCCTTCCTTACCGATAGCGCGCTCTCTCAACGGAAAAATGGTTGTAGTATCATTCTGGATAATCCATTGCTTCTTTGTATACTTCTAAACAATTTAAAGAAACTGAAAATGATACTACCCAGAGAAATAGCTCCTTATATCAACTTACCAGAACGATGTAAATGGTGTTATTTTACAGTTTCTACTAGTAAGATTGCTCTGGATGCTACAAATGGAATGAGTGTACCGTAAAATAAAAATATTTGTCGCTCTAGCAGAAACACAAAGCGGTTAATACCCTTGATTAAAAATGTTATTCTTTGACTACTTTCACTCTGCAAAAGAATGGAATTTCTATGAATAGAAACTTTATGATAAACGGTAACACAAGGAAGAAATTCCTCTTAAGGGAGTACTAATCAATCAAATAGAAATAATCTATGAAAATGCATAGTTTTTTTACTATATTTTCAAAAAGTTATTGATTCTTTTCGCTGCTTAGTTTGAAACAAAAAGAATTGAAAGTTTATTGATATAAAGAATAAGTTTTGCGGGCACTCTTCTGTGTGCGCAAACAAAAACTGACACTTTTAAAATTCTTACCAGAGCTCATTTGTGTCAAATTATGTTTCTAGTGTTATTGGTTGCTTTCAATAAAAAAATAGATATTTTCATTCAATATCATGTTTTCATTTTTAAATTTTTATGTTGTTACACGTACTTGCATCTGTATTACAAATTACCCTCTAATTGAGGTAGAAATTAAATGGAAAAGGTAGAATGCAGAAAAGCATCTGACAGTAACTTTTTGTGGAATACATGAATTTGTATTTAGCTTTTTGAATTAGAAAACAAAACTATAGAAGTGAAAATTTAGACACAGAAGAAGATTTCAATGTAAATCTACTCAGTTACCACTTTATTCTTCATTTATAGCTTGCACCAAATGCACAAAAATTGCCCGTATTTATCTGTGCAATTTAAATTTAAGCATTATTGTAACAAAGCATGTAAATAGAATGAATTTTTAAGTTTGGGTTCATACCATGATTCAGATATACAGTTGGAGAATCACTTTATAGCAAGATATGAAAAAGATGCACTTAAGGAACTACTAAAGAAACAAGTAATCTATCAAAGATTAAGGGTTATATGCTTTGAAATTCATTTACGTTTGATAATTATTTTTATAGAATTTACCATGGCATTACATCAATACTAAATCTATGGAATTGCGGGGCTGCTGCAATAATCTTCAAATTTATTACGCTGAAAAAAATTAGCAGAAATATGCAGTGCGTTTTATAATATAATGAATTAATAGATTATCTTTTTAATAAAAAGAAAAGATTCCGCTCCTACGTCTCTCCGCAGTTTCAATATTTTCAATGCCGTATATATCCCATATTTTATGCAAGAATATCTTCTCATGTTTTTCCTTCACTTTTTAAAACATTTGATGAAGTTCGCAGTAAATGTATTGATTCATATGGAGTAGCCAAAATAAAGTGTACGATACTTTTAGTTTGTCTTTCCGTTTTACACGGATGCTCCCCCATGGAAAAATGTATAACGATTTTCAGTTATAATTTTGCTCAAGCATGAAAGAATCAAAAAGTTAAACAAGACAGTAGTGACGCGTTAAAAAACTTATGCTCTGTCACTTTTGAATTAATCCCAAATTGGGCCACTTTTGGCTCATAGCAACAACCACTTTTGAATGATGTTTTGTCATTGAAATGCATCACATAGGATTGAATGACGGAAATGATTAGTTGTGAATTCTTTTATACTTTGCAAAAATCATTTTATTAGTCAATGCGAATACGGACTGTATATTCCATTTACCGTTCCCAAATCCTTAGCCTAATAGCAGGGCATTTTCATTGCATGAACTTAATCAAAACTGCAAATTATTCCCGTTGTCTGATAGGTATTATGCAATGTCGTTTACATTTCATCTCATAGAAGCGCATCAAAATTAACTCTATTCTAACAAAACAAAAGCACAGTCGCAGTTCACATCTAGTATTTATTCTTTTTGCAAAATTGGAAGAGGTTTCCAAAGTAGAAATGAAGAAGTCACAGAATTTTTTATGTTATAACGAGCCTACGTAATCAATTTTCCACTCCGAAAGCTCTGTACCACCGCTATCTTCCTGCTTCCTTTGGGCTTGCTAGTATATTAAGAAGTATGTTATTCGTGGTTAGGGTGCTACTCCTCTAGATTGATTCTACTCCAGTCGCGGGATTTAGTTTAAAAGTCGCAGAAGTGGGCACCTACTTCAAGTCAACAATCAATAAATCGCAGATCTAAACTTACTGAAAGATTTTTATTTTGCCTCAGGAGCACTCTTAGGAGGCATTACTAATCATACAACTCTAATTTCGGGACAATATATCCTAAAGGTTCATATAATAGAAATTCAGAATACTACTCTAATCGATATCCTTAGGGTCTTAGAAAGTGCTTTGCTTTATTCTTGTTATAACTACATTCATTAAAAACGTAAAGGAATTATTGTTATATTTTTCGTTAGCTTAACTACTACACTACTCAAAAATGGGGTCAAGGGGAAAGTTGGCTAGGGAAAACTGGAATGGGGATGTCGAAACGATAATCATTGCGAAACTAAATTAGCTTCACTCCAATTGGTATCACATTAACCCGCATGCGATCGACATCTCTCATTTACACCCGGACGTTGCTGAATAATTCAATATGCACAAACCAAAAGCAGAAAATCGGGCCGTCGAAGCCTAAATTAAGATAAAGATCGACTGGAGGTAAATAATGTCCATCAAAACGTACTGTGTCATACGCCCTCTACCGTAATTTTTACAAGCGCTTGGTTACCTCACGAATCAGCATGCGCAATAGACTCATCACCCACTTTTGGTTGTCTCACACATTGAACAACATGTGCGCTGCTGCCTTTATTCATGACCACATTTCTCTCATCCTATCACGCAACTGCCAACACACAACTCCCTGGTGATTTTCCTTCGATTCCTACTTGCAATTCCGATCGGAATATGAGAGACGCTTTGTTAATTTCTTGTTATTTCTTTGAAGTGAAGTGAGTTTCACATTTTTCTTTTAATAAGTTGGTTTTATATCAAAAATGGCCGAGGGTAAAGAGGATAATGCTGCCCTTTTGGCTCGCATCCTCCAAGACATAGATGAAGGGCGCCAGAATGCGGAGACCCTGCGTAAATTTTTTGATCAGAAGAAGTATGACGGTAGGAATGGGAATGCTACCACGTATTTATTGCTGTTTTTATAGATACCATCAAAAAATCACAGAGACACTCCATTCGATACATCTCTTGCTTACTTCTACCAAATTTAAAGGCATGAAATTTCAACAGAACATTCCACGGCACAGGGTGGTCACAATCCGCATAAATACTAACACATTCTAGTGCAGAGGAGTTACAGCATTCTATTCTATGCTTTTTGCTGTAGAAACTCTGCTGAATTGCTTATACTTTCCACTAATTTTGTCTTTTTTCGGTGTTATCTGCAATGCAATCTTAACGAATGCGAGACTACCCTACGTTTCTATAGAATGTACGGTGTTGACAATAAATTCTTTTCATTGCAGTACTATTTGATTCTCATGCAACACGACTTGCATTATCCATTTTGAGCGTTGCTTTGAATTTTTGAGTGCTTTTGCACTCTCATGCGGATGGAAATGCCGGCCATGGTGAATTTATGAGAATTTCTTCTCGAGAATCCACGCATTACTTTCTGCATTCTTTCTCTCTGTTATTTTTACTTTTGAATCGTTTCTCATACTATAACATAGTACTCTGTTGCTACTGGATGTGGCGAGCATCTAAACATTTCTAGTTTTTTTGCAATTATGAGTGAATGCTGCAAAAATATACATCTCTGAGCATTTATTTTTACATTTTGGTTTTATGTATTCATAGTTTCGTATGTTGAAAAAGTAAGAGAGTAAGCCTTGTATGGAGTAGATTCCAAAGGTATATTTTTTCTCTTGCTCGTACATTCCCATGTGAACAATTTTGTAGGCCATAATTTCAAATTTTATTTTCAAAAGATAAAAAGAGGATATTTCTCATTCTTTTCATTTTTATTCGTTGTATCCTATGAAAGAATTGTTTTGTGCTTACATTGGGCATGTTAGTTTATAGTAATTGAAAAGAAGATGCATCACACAGGCTTCTCTATTTTTATTTTTTCTCCTTTAAAGAAATTTTATTTTCAAAAATAGATAAATATAATCTCTGTTTTGCAATTATTATAAGTTGCAAGTTCTTGAAAATGATGTCTTTGCTATGAATGGTTATCTTGTATTTTTTCAGAAGCTCTCATAGTATGTGAAACCATTCTTTCTATTCCCACTTCTCCCTTTTCAAATTTTGCTCTCTATTTGAAAGGGTACGTCTATTTTAGAGAAACTACTTTATGAGTTTATATTTTAAAGCAGTATTTATATATATAATAAAATAAGAAGAACAAGGATATGAAATATGATAAGAAAAATTCAAAAAATACTTCGAAATTCAAAGAGAAAGTTTTCTTTTTAAAAACCAAAGATATACATTATACTGTGTGAGAATTTTATTTTCTATAAAAATACTTGAAATGAACTCTAAAACCAAGGTTTTATCCACAGAGAATAGAATATATGTAGAGAGAGAAGCTGAGATTTTTTTTTGAAATTTACATATTGAAACATTTGAATTGTAAATAAAAACGATAAAAGTTGTATTTTTAAAACAAGGATTTATTGTTTTTATATTTTATTTCAGAAAATCACTCTATCATCTGCATCATGAAGATCAAGCAAAAAATATTTTCATGGAGGGGAAAATGATAGCTTCAAAAGCATTAGAATCTTCTTTCTATCATTGGGATACATGGATAGCCTTGTGTGATAGTAGGATAAAATATAAGAGAGATGAATTGATAGAGAGAGAGAGAGAGAGATGAATTGATAGAGAGAGAGAGAGATGAAGTGATAGAGAGAGAGAGAGAGATGAATTGATAGAGAGAGATGAAGTGATAGAGAGAGAGAGAGAGATGAATTGATAGAGAGATGAGTTACAAGGGATTAGATATTTTTTTAAAAAGATGTAAAAAATGGCCATGAATGTTGCATTTCATCGCTTAAAAGGTGGAATACAGGAGAAAGGATGTATTTTTATTTTAAGTAGATGATTATTAACTTTTCATTTTCATCTCATCTTAATTTTTGTTTTTATTTTCATTGCATCTTAATTTTTTATTTCTCTCTTATCTCAATAAATTCTATTTTTCTTTTTCTATTGCCAGTATGGAGTGCCGTAACTAAACTGTTTAAAAACTTTTTATTAATCTAGATGAAATGTTGAAATAGAATGAGATGGAGAAATAGATTGTATACACACTTCTTACCAAAAATAATAATCTTGAAAATGTTTACATGTTTTTATTATTAATAATTTTTACAGGAGACTATGAACTACAAACCACTGCATTTTCTGATTCTCATTTAAAAATTTCTTCTTCCATTCCATCAACATCTCCTCCAAAAGTAATCTCTACTATAAGGTATTTAACTATCAAATTATTTTTCATATGTTTAAGAAATTCTTTTTATCACTAAAGTATATACTAGAAGAGGAGATATTCTATATAACTAACTTGTAGTTATTATAAGATGATTTTTTTTCAGTTTTATCTCCATTTTCTTTCTTTTTTAATTTTTTGATTAGATTTCTTTATTCTTTTTTAGTATAAATTTTTTTTCTCTCTCCATTTCATTTTTGTTTTTACTCTTTCATCTCCTTTTTTTTCTTTTTTTCTTTTAATATAAGTATATCTCAATTTTTTTCTCTTTTTTTATTTTTATCCAAGCCTCCTACCTTTTCTTCTTTTTTTTTTTGCCTAATGTATGTACACTTCAAATTTTTTTTATTTTTATATAATATTATTTCCAGATATGATTGGAGTCAAACAGATACTTTTATACTTCTTGCGTTATATTGCAAATCTATTCAAAGAGAAAATTGTATTGTTCACTCTACATCTCACTCACTTGTTGTGAATATTATTCCCTCTGGTAAGATGAATATGACTGTGGTAGAGTTTGTAATTATTATTATTTTTAATATATAATTAATTTTTTTAATATAATTTATAATTTTTTTTTAATGTTTTACAATTTTTATGCATTTATTTTATTTTTAATATTTTTTTCTTTTAGTATTATTAAATAAATTTTTTAATAGACGTTTTGCATTTTTTTTATAATTATTTTTCCTATATTTTTTTTTTCTTATAATTTATATTTAGATTCATCCCTTCCTCCTTCAAATTTGATTATTGAATCCTTTTTTGCTCTCATTGATCCAAAAGAAACATCTTTTGTATGTTCATCGGTTAGTTATTTTTTTAAAAATAGAATAATCATTTCTTTGATTTAAAATTTTTTAAAAGGATTGATTTAATAAAGTAGTGGATTTTTGGGTGTATATATATTTTTTATAATATTTTTATAATTTTTTTTTATAGACTAAAGTTGATATTCAATTAAAAAAACACGATAAAGGTATGTTTTTTTTAAAATATTCTATATAATTTTTGTAATTATTCTATTTATAGTTATTTTATATCTATTTTATATATCTATTTTATATATCTATTTTACTATATCTATTTCTATTTTATAGGATATCGTTGGATGGATTTAATTGCTTCAAAAGAAACTTCATTTCCAAAAATAAATCCTCACAATATATTTTCACAAAAACCTTCGTATCCTTCTTCTAGTAAAACAACGCGTGATTGGGATTCTTTATCAAAAGTAAAAAATTTAAATAAAGTGTTTGGAAGAAGAAGAGGAAGTATAGGGTGAGAGAGAGATGCAATTGGAAATAAAATGAATAACCCAGTATATATATATATTTTTTAGATAAAATTAAGAGAAATGTCATGGAGATTTGTTTTTTAAAGAAAAATTATAGTTTCATCCAACCGTTGAATATTTTATTTTGTAGACTATTGAAGAAGAAATTACAAATGATTCAAAAGAAGGTGATGAAGCTTTAAATGAATTATTTAAAGAAATTTATGCAAAAGGCGATGAGAATACACGGCGCGCTATGGTGAAATCTTTTGTACGTTAAAATATATAATAAAATAAAGTTTTAATATAATTAAAAAAAGTAGATTTATTTTATTGGAATTTTTTACAGAATTTTGTTTTGTTTTAGGATATAGTATTTCAAGCATCTTCTTTTATTTATTTTATTTAGCAAACATCGTGTGGTACAGTTCTCTCTACTAATTGGGATGAAGTGAAAACGAAAGAATACGAAAAGGTAGACTTTATTTCTTTTTTATTAAATGGATGGATGGATAAAGAAAATTTTACTTTTTTTTATTTTTTTATTTCTTTGCACAAAAATGTTTTTTGATTTTTTTTGGGAGGAGTGGAATTTTCTATTTATTTTTAAATAATTATTTGTTGATTTTTAAATATTTTTTTTTTTTTGTGGAGGGGTGGAATTTTTTTTTTAATAATTTTGGGTGAAGGAGAGGGATGTTGTTTTTTTCTTAAATTCTTTTCAATTTTATCTGTTTTTTTCCTTAATTGTAGAGTCTATAGTGTTTTCTTATTTCTCATCATCTTCTATCTCTTTCAATTTTTTTTATAGGAAATTTCTGCACCCGAAGGTCAAGAATTTAGAAAAGCATGAATCCACTTTCAAATATATTTTTAAGTATTTTTTTTTCATTTTTGTATGGTTAATTAACATTCTATGGAATTCATTAAAAAAAAAAAAAATAATTCTTTTAATTTTTTTATTATTTTCTTTACCAACAAAATTATAATTTTTAAATCACCTTCTTCTTCCTCCCCCCCTCCCCCCAAAAAATCTCAATTTAATAATGAAAATAATAATATTTTATTATTTTTTCTACACATTCAAAGTGTTTTTTATATTGGGCTATAGAAAGTAGCTAAAATTTTAGTTTGTAAAAAAAAAAAATTTTGAAAGATACCAAGATTTCAAAACAAAATTGAAAAGGAACAAAAATTTTATATTTATTATTTTATCTATATAGTAGAACTCACGATTGAAAAAAAAAGATTTTTTTTTCTCTCTTTTCATGAGAGATATTTTTAAGAAATGAATGAGAATGAAAGATAGAAAAGAGAAGGGAGAGAATGTGTGGGAAAAATTTCTTTATTTTTTTTCATTATTAAAAAGATGAAATTAAATAAAAAATGGTGGAATAAATAAAAACATTTAACATCTCTTCTTTCTCAAACTCTCTTTGATCTCATAAAATGTATGAGAAAGGAGTAAAGTTATTATTCATTTTTAAAAATTAATTGAAACTTTTCAAATAAAAAGAAAAGTAAAATGTGTTTTTCTCACACATAAATTGAATAAACATCAAAATATATAAAATCTATATTTTTTTTTTGTTGAAATTTCTCAGTTTTTGTTTGGATTTTGAATTAAGGGAGGAATTTTCATATCTTTGTGAAATTTTTGAATTTCTTTCAAAAATGTCAATCTGTTTGAAATAAAAAATTTATGAAAAATAATCTTTTGTTAAAATATTTTGTTTCCTCTCTTTAGAAGCATGTTAAAAAATTTCAATCTCTTTGTGTTATATAATTCTTTATTTAAATTTTTAATAATACCTCAATTCCATTTCATTCATTTTCTTCCAATCATTAAAAGGTAATCCAATCTTCATTTCCGCCGTATTCTAAATATATAATAAAATGAAAAAAATATTCTTTTTAATAATAAAAATAAATTTTTTTTTTGTAGATATATATAAAACCTCTCTTCTTCTTCTTATTGTTAGAAAGCTATTAAGCTACTAAGAGTATAATAAGAATTTTCTTACTTCGCCTTCTTCTTTTCGAATTCCTTTAAAGAGAGAATGGGCTAAGCAATTTGCAATAGTAACTCGTTTTCGTGGATTAAATACAAGCATTTTTTCCAATAAATCAATAGCCGTTCCTTTAATATAAATAAAATTAAAAAAATATTAAATATATAAAAATAAACTATACAAAAAATAAATTAAAAAAATTATATAAAAATAAAATAAAAAACGTACGACTCGCCATAGGAAAACGAGAAGCTAATCCTTTGCCTCGTCGAGTTTTAAAAATTCGAATATATTTTCGAATATCATCTTTCTCCATGCTATCTATATCTTCTTCAGAAGGTGTTCCAAGAATATCAAAGATAACATTCAATTGATCAAGATTGCCTTTTGTAAATACAGAATTCTCATTTCTGGGAGGAAAAAAAAAATCTTAGAAAAAATTTTAAAAATGAATTCTAGAATACTGAAAAAAATAATACTATGCAATTTATAAAATATAGAATGGGATATCTTATTTTCATTAGAAAAAATTTAAAGCAAGAATTTTTTTTTAAAGAAAAATATTTCTATAATTCTTTACAATTATTGAAATATATTTTTCTTCATATATTTCTTATCTTTAAGATTTTCAACAAATCTTTTTTTTTCTTCTTCCTTTAAGTTTTATAAAACATATATATATATATGATTTTTCGGCACACACATTTTATATATTACAAAATCAATAAAATAGATTAATTATTAAAAAGAAATAAGAATACCCTCTATCATTTTTTTTCTGTTCAGGAGAAAGAGGAAAACATGAATTTCCAGGAAATAAAGCCCCTCGTTCATTCTCAGATCCATGCTGTGAAAAATATATAAAAACAAGGATAAAATTCAAAAATATAAAGAAAAATTATTCAAAATAAAAACTTAAAAAAATTATATTTAAACGAAAAAAAAAATTCTACATCAAAAATTGTATTGTCTATTCAATTCATAATATATTTTCTTTCCACCTGCATTCCAAGTAATTCAGCAAAAATACATCCAATAGACCAAACATCAATAGCTTCTGTATAACTCTCCTGTAATAAAATCAATTCTGGTGCTCGATACCAACTGGAAAGATAGTATTAAAAACAAATCAATGAAAAATATTGAAATTTTTTTCTTTTTTGTTCTCTCTCTCAACTTATCTCTCACTCTATTCTATCTCTCACTCTATTCTATCTCTCATTCTATTCTATCTCTCATTCTATTCTATCTCTCACTCTATTCTATCTCTCATTCTATTCTATCTCTCATTCTATTCTATCTCTCATTCTATTCTATCTCTCATTCTATTCTATCTCTCACTCTATTCTATCTCTCACTCTATTCTATCTCTCATTCTATTCTATCTCTCACTCTATTCTATCTCTCATTCTATTCCACTCCCTCCACCCCTCCTCTCTTCCCTCCACCCCTTTACCGAGTAGCCACATGGCCAGTCAGTTGTCTCTTTAAATTTCCATAATTTCCCATACTCCATCGTTCTGTTTCTTCATCTGTAGTGATGGGAGAATGGAGAGTATCTTCAGTAGATTTCACAGTACGAGCCAATCCAAAATCACAAATTTTGACAGTACAATCTTGATTGACTAAACAATTGGCTGGTTTCTGAGAAAAAGAAGAGAAATTTCTTGTTTAAATTCATATATAAAAGAGTATCAACTTAGAAAGAGTATACTAAAGTTTTATAATAGACAAAAGAGTTTAAATTTACATACAAATATATATATATAAACTTCTTAAAAACAAATTTCAACTACAAAGTAAACGCGTTAAAAAATTTTTTTTTTTTTAATTAAAAATTCATCACCCTATTTTCTTTGTCCCTTCAAATTATTTTTCTCACCAAATCTCGATGAAATATTCCTGCTGAATGGACATATTTGACACCCACTAATAAATTATATAAAAGTTGTACAACATGCATCTCTGAGAGTTGAGGACCCGTTTTACAAAGTTTTTTGAAATCTGAATCTGCAAGTTCCAAAACTTCATATAATTCCTGAAAAAAAAAAATTACAATACTTTAATTCTTTTTTTATATTAGAGGATTAAAAAGAATTAGAGGGTTTAATTTTAATTTTTTTTATGGAGATTTTATGAAAATTTTGAGAGGGAAGGAGAGGGAGCAGTATCTATATAAATATATATAGATATACAACTTTTTTTCTTCAACGCTTCTTTCTTTTCTTAATATACATAAAAGAAATAAGAAATCTCTTTCATAAAACAAAACGTTTGTCTTTATAATTTTAAGATATTTTTTTATATTTTTAATATGAAAATTCTTTAATTTTATAAAGATTTTTTAATTTTTTATAAAAAAATAAAAATACACGCAAACTATGCCACAGCAAAAAATGAAAAAATATTTTCACACATTAAAATAAATATAAAAAATAAGGAATTGCCAACGCAAAAAATACTAATTACATGAAATTTTCTTCAACGTATAAAAATTCGTTTATTTTTATCTATTTCACTGATTCTCCACATCTCTCTCCCAACAAGTATATTTTTTGTACAGATTCTAAACACTCCTTTAGTATACTCTATTCTATAGTCGATTCTATAGTCTACTCTATACTCCACTCTCTCCTTCATTCTATATTCTATACTTTATTCTACTCTCTCATTCTATATACTTTATTCTACTCTCTCTCCTTCATTCTATATTCTATACTTTATTCTACTCTCTCTCCTTCATTCTATATTCTATACTTTATTCTACTCTCTCTCCTTCATTCTATATTCTATACTTTATTCTACTCTCTCCTTCATTCTATACTCCACTCTACTCTCTCTCCTTCATTCTATATTCTATACTTTATTCTACTCTCTCTCCTTCATTCTATATCCTATATTTTCTACTTTCTCTCCTACAGGGACCAAATCTACATACATCAAAATTCCTTAAATCAGGTGGAGGAACTAAATCGAGGAGTTTCACCACATTAAAATGTGCAAGTCTATTTAAAATGGCTATTTCTCGAAGTACACGTTTGCAATCGACCAAATCATCAAAAATACGTTGAACTTTTTTGATAGCAACGGTTTTCTTCAAAACAGTATCATATGCTTCACAAACAATTCCTAATAAAGTAAAAAAAAAAAAAAAAGTTTGAAGAATAAAAATGAGAAATAGTAAATCACACAGGGCATAAAAAAAATGAAGAGAAAATAAATGAAGGAAATCAATGAAAGAATAGAGTGTGATGAAATATATATTAAAAATGAAAAAAAAAAAACATAAAAGCTCCACAAAACATGTTTTAAGAGCTTCACATGTAAAAAAAATATCAAATGTTTATTCACCGTAAGATCCTGTTCCAATAACTTTTTTGAAGTGATAGCGAGGTTCCACATCTTCCCAATTGACTGGTTTTTTGCCTCTTGAAGAAGAAGCAATGGTAGCTACGCGTGTTTCTTGTTCACCTCTTCGTCCATTCCCAATGCGTGAAGTATTGACAGGAATTACATCTTTTGTTGACATCATTGTTGCAAAAAGTGCTTAGTGTAAAAGGAGGCAAAACGATGTTTTTGTAAATAGAAAGAGTGAGAGATTTTGAAGAAAATTATTTTAATGTGATACTGAAACGAATGCATAGAAATGAAAAACGTCGCCTATGAAGATTTTGTTGATAAGATTCTTTATTCATGAGATCCAGGCAATACACCTACACAGAGAAGAAATTCAAAATTTTTATGGATACTGAAGAGGGAGAGAGAGAAGGAGAGGTTTGCGTTGAAAAAGAGATGGGAAATACATTAAAAATAATAGGAGAAAAAAAAGAGGAATCGATTAAGGGTGAAATAAATAGATTAAGAAAGAAGTATAGAGAAGGAATTCTCTTCAGACTATTCAAGTCCTAAAGAATTTTATTCCCCATAAAAAAGTATAAATCCCTTCAATAGAAATCTCAAAAAACAAAACAATACTTGTAAAGTTTCAGTCTACCTCCAATTAACCTTTATTACTTACAGAAATAACATCTTTTATTTGATAAAATATACTCTACCCACAACCTAGGAAAAAGTAGAGCAGCTGATAGAGAGTATTGCTTTTAAGGAGAGAAAGGGTGCATCTACAGAAATTGCCAACAAATGCTGGCTGTCTAAGAAAGCAATAAAATTAATACAATGGCAAGAAGAAAGGATGCAAATAGTATCAAGGGGAAAAGGAATTATGGTCGTAGTTTTTTATACATTCTGCCACCGATGAAGGTGTTTGTTGCATTTTTTAAGTAGCATCACGTATTAAAGTGTGTACGTACAAGGGTGTATACAAAAAAATTCAGAATTTCTTAATAAAGCGCGTAAATGTGGAAAATTCCGCCTTTGGAGATATTGCTAATGCCATTCTATTGTAAAACTTTTATAAATCTGGGAAAAAATTATAGGTTTTGCATCCTCCCAGAGCGTTGGAATTTTTTCCCAACATCTGCGGAGTAGCTCTGTGCATCTCCATTCAGTACTTCAATTTTACCAGACAGAAAATAGCAGCACACAAAAATACAAGAAATGGAAGCAGACCGGTGCTCACCACAATTTCCACACAAGTGACAGAAAGTTGAAATGCTTTAAATAAAAGGGAAAAAAATTTCAGCTCCTTTGCGTTTCCATAGGCAAACAAAAAATTAGACACTACAAATTCCTTTATAGAAATCTTACCAAAGTTTTTTGTGTAATCGTTAGTACTTTCGTTAAAGGATACAACACATGTGCAATTCGTGATGCTACAAGGAAATGAGCCACCCACCAATCAGAGATAAGAAGATATAACTATATTTTTCTCATGATATTCTGTCAAGGAAATAACAAAATTAAGTTTTTCTGTCTGAAGAGATTTTTTTTAGGGATTGTATTCTCCGGGTATTTTCCAGCGCATATGGAAGGAAGAATGATGAGGCCATTGCTAGAAGCAAAAACGAAGGGTAGGCGCACTGTCCAGAAAAGGCGGGTTTCTTTACTATAAGAAACCTATATTTTTACTTATGCACGTGGCAATCGCCGCATAGCTGTAAGATGTTAATGCAAAAAACGAAAAACGCGCGTTTTTCCGTATATCGACCGTAGTTGAACTAAGAAAGGAGTGAGTACTTTCTCTGTACCAACGTGCTGTAATGTAATAGTATAACTGTAATATAATAGTACTCGTAACTGAGCAGATGAACTGAGAAAAAGGTGCATAAGAAGCACTTTTTCTACACCAACGCTCTGTATTATATTACAAGCAAGAGAAGTTTTGGTAAGTACTTTCAATGAAATATACCGCAGTGGATGGATACGTTCGAACATATTTTTCGTGGATTTCCAGCTGTTGTGCCAGCGAGCTTTCAAAATAAAGTTTCTGCATCAAAAGGCTATTCTGAAATGCCTGTGCGTTCCGTAATCGACCTGTGCCTGTGCAATTTATATTCCCCTCGTTGCAGGACGCTTGTGAAATTGCTTTTCCACTGCGGCTAGCCCCCCGATTGAACATTAATCTTAAGTAAAATTCGCCGTTTAAACGGGACTAAAACGGAATCAGAAATACTTTTAAATTAAAGCATCTCGCATGCCTTGTTTTTTATTGACAAAAGTAGTATATATCCGCCTCGTGAAAGCAATTCTTTGTTAATTGATGCCATTTTTAGGTTATTTTTAGAAAATTTAGCCATTTGAATATTCCCGCATACGCTACACGAAGTATTGTAAAAAAGCTATCCTGTGCCTTAGAAAAATTTACTTCAAGTGCACATACTATAGTTGTAATTGCAGATTCTATTACACATAAAAAATCCAAAGCAAACGCTTTTTTTAAATAGCAAGGGATTCCACTGCAAATGAAAATCAACAGTGTTTACGGATATGCATGCAGGAAGCGGAGAGAAAAAACCAGATCAAACACTATGGCTTCCCAATTGTATTCCAATTCGTTTTGAAAACGTGTATTTCTATTTTAAGCTTTGTTCAAATACGAGCAATGTAAACTAAGCACATGAAATTATACTAGATCACGTTAAAAGTTCTATGAATGACGAGTAAATGCTTGAACTATTTGCAAGGAATTGAGGCATAAACTATAATGAGGTATGTATTCAGAATTTTTTATCATGCAACAACTTTAATGCTTTTGTAACATGATTGTATTGGTTAGTAATGTATTTTGCAGTACCAAGTTATAGTAAATACTGTAATTATTGCTTCCAAAGCTGCTTGTTCAATGTGCCATCTCGAAATTTATGTTTTGGGCTTTCCCTTTCAGCACTTAAAAACGAATTTCGGTATGCTAAGTTTTAGTCAATACTCTGAAGAGCGAAAACATCAAAAGCTAAACTTAAAATTGTATTATAAATAGCACTTTAGGAGTAACCTTTAGAAATCTTTTTTATACTTTATTTACATTATTAAAAGTTTTTGAACGTGCTTCTTAAATGAAAAGAATGATTTTTTTTAATAGTAGAGTATCTCCAAAAAATTTACAATGTAATCAATGTAAACAAAATGAAGAATAAAAAAAGGTACCATTTTTTTTTAATATTTTAACTGAGTTCAAATTAGCGGGGTCTGCCAAAACAGTAAAAGATGCAGTTAGCTTGTTTCTTTCCTATTTATTTGAAAAGAAATTTTAGGGGAAGATGCTATTGCTAGAACATAAGAGTATGGCAAAATGCTTTGTTGGGATATTTGTCTAGTTAAATTAACTCTGATAAAATTTGAAGAAATAGCAGAGCTATGGCCGCGACTAAACATGCGTCAACATTCACAATAAGAGCCAGCGAAATCCCAAAATATTTTAGAAAAAATTATAAGTACTTTTATTTTCATTTACGAAGTAAAAATGCACGTTACTGACAATTGAAATTATTACTTGTGAAGTAGTAGACCCTTCATTTCCATTACCATCTTTGATCAGACATATAGTTAAGCAGATAAATTTTTATCAAAAGCATTGCCTCTATTTATTCACGTTATGCCTCCGATTATTAAATTGACTTAGCATTACCGTTTCGACTATTTACATTGACAACATAAATGAGATTCCAGCATTTTATTCCGCAATGAAGAGGGTAGAAATATGATTTTGAGTATTTAATGGGTGTAATTGAAAGGAGAGAAAGAAGTATTGAAGCTTTACCTGATGTTTTGTAATATTCTTTGTTTACGTTGTCTGGTAACGCAAAGCTGGATGCATCGATTGGAAACAAACCCGAATGATATAATAAATGAAGATTGCATGTCTTGAAATTTGGATTTTGCACTAATTTGTTAAGTAATGGCAATGTTAAGCGAATCTTTTGAAAAGAAGCTATATACATGGATTAAGAGTTCACAGTATCACGCCCGTCCATTTACTCTTGCGTTTTTTACAGCATCGGTGAGAAATTTGTTGAGCTTGTATAACTTTAGCAGCTTTTTTATTTTGACTGAAATGCAAAATAAATTCACTGTATTAACGAGTAGTGTACATTGCTGCATAAATTTTTAATTTTTTTATCATCTTGCATGTGTTTCACAACTTAAAATTATAGTATTGGCATGTAATGAAATATTTCTGAGCTCTAGACTTTCATCGCTAATCAATTGTTTTCTTTTAATTTTGCAAATAAGAAGGAAAAACGATAGAAATAAAAGATCTTGATGAAATGAATTGCACTACTATCAAAAAATAGTTGAATAGGCAATGCAGCGTGCATGTATTGTGCAATATATTTAAAAAGCTTTTGTAATACTTGTTTAAACGAATTCATGAAATACGGCGTATAAAATTGTGGCCTTTTATTGAATTGTTTCCTCTTATACATACTTAGCACGTGGGGTACGAAATGAAATATTATTTCTAGTCACTCAAAAGTGTATTGGGGTGCATAAGTACAGCATTGCTTCATCCTTTTGGAAAATGAACGAAAGCTCCCCGTAAAAAACGCGTTCCTCAAGATGTGCTCTCAATAGTATATTAAATCAATAATTAGCCTACTCCACTTATTTTCTATTTTGAAATCCACAACTATTGTCCCAGTAATTACCTACGTTTTACTGCTATTTCTATACTCTCTTCATTTGAAAAAACACATTTTACACTTTATGATGACTCTTTTATGGATAACTCGCCCTTGGGCTACACAGAGTCGCAAGTTGTGTAATTCTGCTTGCGGCTTGGTTTACAAGCGGTATCATCAAGTTGGAAGTTTGGCAAGAAATGTACTCTCATTTCGGCAGCGTGAATTTCAATCTTTCTGTCTGGCTAATATTCCATCAAAAGTTCGTGTTGTGGAAGTGGGTCCGAGAGATGGTCTTCAGGCCGAAGCGCGTCAAATAGACACAGCAGACAAAATTGAATTCATTCGTCGTCTTTCCGGTATGCTTTGGAAGGAATACCAAACGAATGCATTCCTCCGTACATCAATGGAACTGCTGCTTCGGTGCATATTTCTAGCCGCGGTGATACAGTGTTTTTTGAGCTAATCATTGCACAGTTGTAATTTCTGTATATGCAAAAAACCCAGTAGCGTTCCACGCTTATGATTATTTCGCGGTAAAAGATGCATTTAATGACTTCAGTTCGACTGCTATTTACTTTCAGATACTGGCCTTAAAACTATAGAAGCAACAGCCTTTGTAAACCCCAAGAAAGTCCCGCAAGTAATAAAATTAAGCGGAGTGTGTAGCAGTTTAAAATGTTTCCTTGTCCGTTTAGTTAATCCACTCATTGCTTGTAGAATGCTGCCAGTCGTTTGACATGGCACTATGGATGTGAAAGCAGTAAGATAAACCTACAAATTTGTCCAATTAAAGAAATAAAGATTTCCACTTGCTTAAACTCTAAAAAGATTTCTAAAACCCTTATCGCAACGAAAATAATGCGTTGCATTGTGTTTATTCTGGTAAAAAGGAATTTCTATTAATATATTCACTGCCTTTCATTTCACATAGATGGCGGATGCTCCTGAAGTACTAGCGCACCTACCAAAAAATGAACATATTTCTTATCCGGTGAGATTCCAACCTACTTGCCATCATTGCTTTCTTGTGATCCAAATGCAATAGCAATCTAGACACGATTTTGTGTAAATGTTTCAAAGGTATTGACACCAAATTTGCAAGGTTACCTCAATGCACGAAAGGCAGGTGCTAAAGAGGTGGCAATTTTTACTGCCGCCAGTGAAACTTTTCAAAAAAAAAATGCAAATTGTTCGATCGTAAGTGAAGGAAATTTGTTAGGGCTTCTTTTGTTGATGAATCTATATGTATGCACTTCGCATGTGAAATAATCCTTTGATAGGCTAAAGTTCGTTTCGTTAAAGAAATACAGAGTGTAGTACAGCATACTACAAAGAATTCACCCTTGTGAGCTTGAAATTTCTTGAATCACTGCTTAAATGTAACAGAAAGAGAGCATAGAGCGATTCCAACCGATTTTTGATGCTGCCAATTTTGATGGCGTGCGCGTACGTGGGTAAGTGGATTTAACGCTTGCATAGAATAGGATACACCAAAAAAGTAATTGATTTTGTATGTCCATATAGTTTACTGCAGCAAAAAAATTTTCTAGTTACTCCCCATGCATGCATCCTTCGTAATTTCACCTTGGTTTCAAAGGAGATGTGGAGAAAGCCTCACAAAATTTAGTAGAATTTTCTCCACTACCACGTTTCTGGAAATAGGTTTATCCTTCACATCTCTCTAAAAAATGATTCTACTAATCCCTTGTTTTTTTGTTATACACATGCTACTATTCATTACTCAAGGTATATCTCCTGTGTTATGGGTTGCCCTTATGAAGGTACAATTTCCGCTGAAAAAGTGGTGACTTTATCAAATATGCTTCTCCAGAAAGGTAGTGGATATAGGTGTTATTTTAGGATTCTAACATTTTTGTAAGTTATTAGAACTTCCACTCGTTTTTTTAAAGTAATAAAATAAACCCTGTTTCCATTTTTGTTCACGTGATGCAAATTTTCTTTTTCTAGTAAGCCATGCCATGCATTCAGTTTCTCCCCTTTTTCTTGTTTTCAATAACCTATTTCGCATTCCCATTTTTTTACTTTTGAGAATAACCTATACTTTAGTATACCCAGTATGCTGTATATTTCATTTATTTATTTTTAAAAAAAAATTTTCATGGTCCATCTTACTATCCCTTACTACAAGAATATAGTTTTTAAACTCAAAACTACTCTGTGGCTACCAAAGAGTTACTGCCTTCAGTATGCCTCCTCAGGAATAGAGAAAAAAATGAATGCTTCAAAATACAATGGAATTTTCTGATTCAAAGCAGTATCTTCACTAGCAAATATGAAGTGGAGACTCTATAAGAAGATTTCTCCCTACATTGAAACACACATTTTGTTTTTTACAGTATGACAGCACGCATCTGAATATAACAAAGTTCAAGTGAAGAGATTCTATGTTATATTTTCTCATTTACAGGCTGCTATGAAATATCCTTGGGTGATACAATAGGCATCGGTACAGCAGGTCTTGAAATGTTTCTATCCTTTAAAAAAATATGAAATTTTTTTAAATAACGAGAGACACAAGATAAAAATTAGAGAAGCAGACAAAATTACGTATGGAATTATGCATGCCGTGTTACTATTTCTGGGATTTAATTTTCTCTACGCTTCCAAAGAGTCTATATACTATACATCAAACCATGTTTTCATGTATCTTAACATGCTTTGCTTTTTTTCTATTCAGGAGCGACAGCCAGACTTCTCCAGACCTTTGTGGATGCAAATTTTTCGAGAGAGTAGGCCTCTATTTAGAAATTCATTAGGCAAGGGAGTGATTTACTTTTGTATGGACTACAAGAGAGATTTTTATAAATTTTATATTTTTTTTACTTTGTTTGTATACATGTTTTTCTTATAATTCTTGGCAGTGCCTTAGCTGTTCATTTCCATGATACGTACGGCCAAGCCTTGGCCAATATTTTCACCGCTCTCCAGGTTGGCAAACATATGGCATATAGCGGATATAATTCATAAATTCTTTATCTTCTTTGTGGGATAATACCTCTATGTATGATACCCCTCTCAGTGCAGTGTATCACGCAAAGGGTGTTATTAGAAATGGAAAAGTAGATTTACAAATTCTCCTACTTTGTTTCCATGATATCCCTTTTAGTGTTATTACAAATATCTCTCCTTCGTTTTCATGGCATATATTTGCTTGCAGTTTGGTATTCACGTTATTGATAGTAGTGTTGCTGGATTGGGTGGCTGTCCCTTTGCAAAAGGAGCAACAGGAAATGTGGCCACCGAAGAAGTTGTCTACATGCTAGAGGTTGGATATACACTTAGTTAGAGTCTCTAGCAGAGATTACCTGCCTTTATCGTCCACATCCACTCGTTTCTCTTTGAACGCTGCTGTTTTATTCTTTCCTACGTTTCTATGCGCCTCTATTCTCATACCATGTGCAAAAATGTGGCAAATCTTTGTTCTATCCAACTTTCACCTTACCAAAATTCTACAGGGATTAGGCGTGGATCATGGTATTGATATGACGAAGCTTCTTGAGACGGCTACTTTTATTGCTGGGAAATTAGGTGATTGCCTATTTATTTTTTTATTGAAGCAAAAGAGTGCCATAAATGAAAATAAAAATCACTCGTGGCTTAGCCACGCCATTGCCCTTGCAATTTTTGTTTGAAAATTTTTTCCCCCAAAACAGAGAATAAAATGCGCAGAGAGAAAAAGAATTTCTAACACTAAGAAGATGATTGTGTTGTTCTTTGTTGCAACAGGAAAAGAAAAATCAAGATTAGGGAACGCCATGGCCGAGAAACAGCGCTCATCTTCCCCTCTTTAAAATGAAGGATTGTCTTATCGCAGGTTTTAGGCTAGCAACAGCGGGTATATGTGGGTGTAGGGATTAGTTATACCCCAAAAATTAAAGGTGAAATAGTCTATTCTTTCCATGTTGATGGGACAAGCAATGCACTCTCGACAGCCTACTTTTTTTTAAGCCTTACTTCCAGGTTTCAAAAATTTCTTAATGCAGCCTCTCGATCGCAGAATATGAAATTTTCAAAAGAATGGCTGTCCATCAATTAATTTAAACATTTGGATGCTTCCTTGCATGAAATGCATCGTTTTTTAATAATTTTTTTGTAAATTCCGTCGGGAGTCTACGCGGATGGCCACTTATGTAAGAAGCATAGTTTCCTTGAGATATTTCTGTTCTCTAACATCCTTATAAATAGGTGCCGGCATGGATCCCTCCATCAATAGGTACAGATATTCCTGTGATCATTGCTGCTTGCTCTGATAGCAAAAATAAGACAGCGCTCACCACATCTTCAACCTGAATAAAGCATGTAAAAATAACGTATATGCCTTGTAGAATATAGAAAAATACAGCACAAGCCTTTGTGTAGAATTGGGTAGGAATCGAACAAGTGCGTCCATGCATCTATCGCCTCTAAGATGTAGAGACTGGGAGACTTACTTCTCCTACTCGGCCGAGAGGAATCGTTTTAACAAGTTTAGCTTGCTTCTCAGGATCATGCCACAATTCCCGTGTTAAATCTGTCAAAACTGCATTCAATAAAAACTATGCAAACCCATGAATCACCGTATCATTGATACATGGTATAGAGTGAACGCACAGCATGCATATATTTCCGCTGAAAATAAAAGTGTGGCTCTATTTGACAAAAATGCACTGACTTATACTCAGTGACCTGCATAGGCATAAAAATATAATTTCTATACAAAGATTATCTCGTTTAAATAGGATACAAGCTCCAAGCGTAAAACGACTTACTAAGCGTAGGATTCACAGAGTTGCATCGTATTTTATGAGGACCCAGTTCCATAGCTGAGATTTTTGTCAGCATATCCAACGCTGCCTTGCCTGTACAAATCGTTGCATAACGTAGCAAGACAGTATGGTAATGGTGAAGCACGTACGCTTATAGATTTTGCAGAATATTGTATACACTAGGAAATGCCAGAGAAATCAATCAGTGATCACACACAAAACTTTTCAAAAGAGTGTACTTTCACTAACATGGCCGTCCGTTCTACATGTATATTGCAGAGACCCATGCCTCTAAAAAAATTAACTCTTTCAAAATTTTTTACTCGTAGCGTAGCATGCGCGATTTAGGGTAGGACGAATTGAGAGTATAGATGATACATTTACAATGGCACCTCCTTTTCCATGAGCTATCATACTCTTTGCAGCGGCCTGCATCAAGAACCATAGCATGTATAAAAGATATAGACCGTTTGCAAAACTTCTAAATGCTTATTAACAACAGGAAATCATCATTGACAGAGAAACATCCGAGTTTACTTTTGCTATTTCATTTTTTTCTCTATATATGAAAATGGATAATTTGGTAGGCAACTGTACGTATATTAAAACAGACGTGTGAAGAGCATGTGGATATTTAAGAATTTTGTTTAAATATCGGTACGTGCGTGGTTTCCATTACTTCATTCATTATTTTTCTATATCTAGTGTAAACGCACACCTCACCTGAATACAAATCATCGGGGCTCGGACATTTACATTAAAGCAATTATCGAATTCGGCTTTAGTCGCATCCTATTTAATGACAGATTCAAGAATTAGCGGATTAGGAGAGACAACTTTTCCAATACTACGTTTAAAAAACGGTAATTGTTAAAAAAAGTGAACAAGACCCATATAGGGACAATACTTCGGTCTCTTTCTACTGCCATTTGTATCATGTTCAATTAAACACACGTAGCAATCTTCGCTTTAAAAAACACATACCAATAATGAGTTACCATTAATAACTCCAGCATTATTCACCAATAAATCAATGCGTTCTATGGATTTGAATGCGTTGGTCAGCGCAGATACATCTTCAATGTCCACGGGCATAGCTGCAATACCCGGGCACTCCTCAACTAGAGTAGACATTGCAGCTACATTTCTTGCAATGACAATAACCGTACAGCCAGCTTTGTATAATTCTTTAGCAATACCTCTGCCAATACCCTAGTTATTCACATAAAGATCCTGTATGCTTCATTTCCACAGTTTGAAAAAACTTTACAAAGAAGCACGCAAAGTACGACTAAGAGTGATCAATTTATGAAAAATCTTTCAAGCTTTTCAAGATGCTACAATTACATTAAAGAGCATTTCCTAGCCAACGCTCGCACACAGCAATTTTGAATGGCTTTCAAACTTCCAAATGATAGACTTTACATCTTTTCTCAATGGCACTTTCAACGAACAGATTCATCCCTGTGAAGTAGTGAAAGTTGAAGAAAAAAGTTGGACTAGTTGTATATAAGCTTCGACTCCAGTTTCATCGCACTCTCATTACTCAATCTATACAAGCGCACGTCTCAAGTTCAAGACATATAAATTTGAATGTACGGTTATAATTTTTAACTCAGAGCGGCATGTCAGTTCTTTACTACGACTGAGAAAGACTAATTATGGCATCATTTCTTAGTTTATACCTTGCTTCCTCCTGTGACAACAGCAGTCAATCCTTCAAAATCCCAGAGTGCTCTCTTGGAGCAGCAAAGAATGGATTGTGCAGTAGCACCTACGGTCATCGCCATTGGGAACAAAAAGAAAATGATTATGGTGCAGCAAGAGTGAAATTTCAAAAATACCTAAAGTGAGTAGAAATCGTACTGCTTTCGAAACTTTGAAAAGTTGAAGTTTGCATCGCACTCCAATGCCGGATGGTCCGATGTCATTGATCGTTCTCTACTCACTGTTTGCTTCACCCTTCATTGTGCTTGCACAAGGGTAGCGCGAAATAACCCTTTTACGTATAACGTTCGAGTGCTAATTTCCCCCAATTCAGCACCTTCTGCTTTACGCTGCTGCTTATGTGTTATTTGCCATCGATTAATAGATATGCAGTAGCTCTGTTTATGCGGGATAATATGACTCTTTTTATTTTTGTGTTGTTATAACGCACCCGATGGAGGAAAATAATTTCTGAGCTTGTACCAACAAAGTAATAATAAAATTGGAAAGTAGTCGGATCCGTATGAATTTCTACACTTGAAAGGAAACCAATGTGATTTTTTGTTTTAATATACAAATGGATGAAGCTCATGTTATGATGTATCTTTTTGGTAATTAACAGTAAAGCGCAATATGATTTATTATCAGCAGTGATGAAATTTGATTCAACAGAGACACCCTATGGGCCCTTGCAATAATCTACTACTCTTTTGCCACTACCTGTAACAGTGGTATCACGACAGAGTGAACTACATATTCTTAGTATTTTAATTAATGTTTTATATTGTTACAATTATTTTTTTTTAAATGACCCTTTTACTGCGTAGTTATCTTTCTTACATTAAGTAAGCCAGCAATCCGCAGTTCCCCTGTTTTCCCGCCAAAGGTATCACAGTACATAAAAAGTGATGTAACAACATTGAGAGCCGCAATATCGAACAACCGAGATAATGGGACAGTTTACGCGATGTGCCCCGAACTAAGATGCACTTATTTCTACACCATAGAGGAGGAGAAGGAGAAGTAGTATTAACGTAGGGACGGTTATATATTCTTTTAGGTTCTTTCTGTTGTAAGTAGATGCATGAAGGAGTGAATACTTTATTTTTCTATTCTTTTACTTAGTTCCGCAAATAGTAATTATTAGCGTAGAGTAAGTTTATGTTTCGTTGTATGAATTAGAAAAATACCCTCCTTACGAAATTAGGAGAATCAACTATTTAATACCCTACTGCATAAAAGAACTATTTCAGCCCAAGTCTTTAGTATACGACTGGCAGAGCGCGATTCTCACAGAAAACACCACGTTCATACTCAAAATCATATTTCTACCCTCTTCATTGCGGAATAAAATGCTGGAATCTCATTTATGTTGTCAATGTAAATAGTCGAAACGGTAATGCTAAGTCAATTTAATAATCGGAGGCATAACGTGAATAAATAGAGGCAATGCTTTTGATAAAAATTTATCTGCTTAACTATATGTCTGATCAAAGATGGTAATGGAAATGAAGGGTCTACTACTTCACGAGTAATAATTTCAATTGTCAGTAACGTGCATTTTTACTTCGTAAATGAATTAAGATATTTTAAAAATCTCTAATAAATTGTAACATTTTTTCGGATACCAGAGAAATTTAACATTATTCTTTTATTTCTATAATTTGAAAAATTCTTTTTCCAATAAATTGAATGAAATTGTGCGTCAAAGCAATCATGCTCTTATTAAACTAGCACTATTTTGTTCCTTGTTTTTAAAAACATTTTGCTTCAACGAAAATTATGTAAAATTTATTTTTTAAGTGAAGAAAAAATGTTTGCTTCTTTTAGAGAATTGATTGAAGCGAATGTTGTGCTGTCACTTCGTTCAAAATGCTTTGCCGCTCTCCCCTAAAAAATCATTCCTTCCAAATTTATCAACCTTGGAAATCATGAAAAAGCTATATATACAATATCATATAAAATGCGCTCAAGAATTGCATATGATTTGTTGTTCCGATCTCACACGAGTAAAAGAGCTACTGTATTGTTTGCTAAACTAACAGAAAAATCAATTCAATACCATTATAGTATTGTAACTCCCTACTTTTTGTCTAATGTAAAAGTACTAGGACGTCGCGTATTATTTCTTTGGTTTCTTCGTTTGAGTTTCATTGTGGCACTATAACTTAGGCCACATTATAAAATGAATAGTAATGTGGCATTTCAATTTATCCTCGACTTGCTTGAACAAATTTTTCTTCGTTGAATCACTCAATGCCTTTGTTATTGCAGTATAAATTCATTTAAGATGTTTGCTATAATTTTTTCCGAATCATTCAATAAGCGAAAACTAATACCATAAGTAGTTATCCATAAATTTAAGTGTTACTCATCTCGAATCATGGACTCAAAAGTAATGCGTAAAAAGAGATGAGCTTCTGCCAGTAAAAAGTTCTGTCAGTAACCTTTTAAAAGTAGAAAAATGCCTTTCTGTAAGCATAAGCACAAAATTCATATTATGGAATTAATTGATGTATAAAAAACCTTTGTTACTAGAATCAATTCTATATGAATCTACTCGAGCATTTTCAGTTTTCTTGAGCACTATCTCGTAAAAGAAATGATTTTTCCCTTAAGGAAAGACAGGAAACAACAACGTAATATCAGCATTCGCGCATTTGTTACTTTTTCTGTTGTGATTTTGTTATGTTGAAATAACTATTTGATGAAAAATTGTCTGGAAAAGGTGCATGCATCAAAAGTCTGCATTACATTAATGTATCTCCAATACAGTCTTGAATCTGATGGCATCGTGTTCGCATGTTGCACGAAAAGAATGCATTGAAGGTGAATTCTACACTTATTGAAAGCTAAGCTGAACAACCATCAAAAGAGTTGCTGGGTATAATCCTTTGGCTTGTGCACATATGCAAGAGTATATCTACAAGGAAAATAATCATTAAAGGAAAACAGATACAGCAATTGAAAAATAAATTTTTGAATATTCGATGATTCTGCCTACTTGCATTTATAATTTGGCGATTTCTCAACTGCAAGCATCGATAAAAATATGAGCAACGCGCAAATTAGCATATGAAATTTGCTAACTTCTTGAACTTTTCACTCTGCGAGTAGAGATTTTCGCATTGCAAGAGCAAGCCAGTGTTGTTGAATATATACCTTGCTCTCTGCTCTGCTGCAAGTTTTGCTACTTTCAATATATCAAAAATGACTGTGACGGGCACCTTCTCTTTAAAACACATACGCATTGGCCATACCACTTTATGCTCGCTAAAAACAATTGCGAGAGCAAAAAATAGCCACGTGGAAACATGTTATTATTGTAATCCTGCTATGAGACTTATTTATACCTTCACTTTGGAAATGGTTGAACTAATTTTATCTTTTGAAAAAATATAGCAGTTGCAGTTCATGCTACGAGGGTTCTGCATTTCTTTACGATCGTGTAGTATTTATTCGTTTTTCTTCATGAGTGAATACACCATTCGAGAGTGTATATGCGTACTTAAAAAACGTTGAAGACGTGGCACTAAAATTTTGCATTTCCAATGAAACTTATTGAGCCGCAAATCAGTCTCTTTTCATCTAGTATTTTTTATTTTGCTACGCTTGCTTGAAATCCATTCTTGTAACGTTTCTATGGTTTATTTTACTGCAATAACCGAAGCGAGGTGAATCTCCGTTAATAATAAATTGATCATGAAGAGAACATTCCACAAGCTCTTTCCAAAACTGTTAGCTTCTTTCTGCGTTGACTCGCACTTCCCTCTGTTATTTCTTGCGTGAAAATGGACACATTGAAACAAAGTTTTTCCATTCTTCAGTGCGTTTTCAATTCTCTTTATTCATTATTACGGTAACGAATTGGATACTCAGAAGATGGTATTGCTCTTGTCTTTTCAATTTTTGTGATGATGGCTTGGAGGAAGTACCTAATTGCAACACTTTTGAATGAGATTTAATATTTCACCGACGACACTTGTTTATTTTGCGTCCCCTTTATCACCAGAATGCTGAGTGGGATTCGCTATATATCCTCTTCCAGCAAAGAGCGAAGGGAGCAAGCAGATGACGTTCATTCAACTTCCACCAACACTTCAGAGCCAAAGAATAAATCAGCCAAAAGTAAACCCGTTGAGGGGCCTGAAGATTCGGTATGATTTATGATGTATGTTTCACACTAGGGTAACAATATTTGTAGGGAAGCTCTTGTGAATCAGCAGAGCTTTCCAAGTTTCTTTTTGCCTTATCAAATCAAAATGCTGCTCGTTTCCTCGCATTACCGAGATTAAAAAGTGGGGGCACACAGCTTTCCCTCTAGTGAAGTAGCGTTGGTAGGATAGTAAAAATTCGGGTGACTAAGCTATTCCCCATAAAAATGAATGAATACCTCTCTTCTGCTTTTATAACCATTCTATGTTTTACGAATGGTGGAATGCAGTGTATGCACTTTTTCTACGGGCGCTTTAATTCTGTGTGCGTGTGCCCGACAGTACAATGTCTTTTCTGCTTACTTTGAACGAATGAAATTTTGTTCACAGACGGGTTGTGTGTTTTGAATGTGCTTGTATATATCATCCATGGGATTGGTTTTCAGGGATCTTCAAAAGAAACGCGCTTTCGCACTCAAAAAGATGACGGGCACGCCGATATATTACCTATCTCTCAGACACTTTCCAAATACCGTAACGAAGACACTGTTGCACCGAACTCACTATCTCCGCTTCCTTCTGCGAAAGTTACATCTGCTCCTCATCGTTTGGATGTTATTCCTGCGCATTTGAAAGTGGGTGACGGTGGAAAACAATGGAGACAGCGCCGCCTACTACGAAATAGTGGAAACGACGCGATTCTCGGTTTTCGAAAGAGGGGTAACCGGGAATACCCACCGCGGCCCTCTCAATCTCCTCCTCGTACGGGTCAGGCAAAACTTTAGCAGTGCACGGAATAGTACAGAGGGGGATGAAATAGAGGGGAAAATCTAAGAGTATTGTTAGGCTCTCTCTGCCATGGTAGGCAGTCTAGCAATCCGAATGTACCAGGGTACTGGGGGTATCGATTTGATCACTGTGGAAAAACAAGGGCGACGAGGGGTATCTTTCGAGATACATTCAATGGATCTCTAAGGAAATTACTATTCTCTATATCAGAGCAAGAATGCTTTATTATATTTCACTTTTTCTCAGGATGTTCTTACTTAAAATCTACCTATCAGCTTTCTCACAAGAGAGCCTCCTTAAAATGTAGCACCCTACGCCGCCTGCAGCGCACGCCTGTCCATTTTTTCATGTTTCTACAGATAGCGTATTCTGAACTCTCTGCCTGACACTGTCGAAGGCTTGTATCTTCTCTTCATGCCGTTTGGTTCGCATTCTCTGTAGCAAATTTATCATTTATTTTTCTATCTTCTTTTGTATTTATCAGATGCTACCCCAGAGATGCAGCTTTCCGAACGCACGAATGTGTCCTCTCACTCACAGCGAAGGCATGAGTGGCCTTCTACTACGGATTACGAGCATCGAAAATCTTCTCAAGGATTTCCACGGCTGGGTATTCGAGGAGAGGGTGTGACGACGGTGACTACGGGATGGAAGCAGTCCCAACACCAAAAGGAAGAAATCAACGAGGGGACTCCATTGGAGTCTTCTAAAGCATCTACTACACAAAAATCCACTATGGATGCTCTTTACACAAAGTATACAGAATCTCAGGTAACTGGAGAAGGCAAGTCTCCGAGATCGGATCAAATTTCTGCCATTGCAAAGGCCAGTGTGATGGACGAAGCTTCGTTGGATGCCAATGAATTGAATAGCCGTGCTTTACGATGTATGATGGGAGGAGATATGGAGGGATATAAACGTTACACAGCAGCTGCTTCTCGTCTGACAGCCACACCTGTGACGCAGCAGAGAGATGGAATGCAACGCACGCCTCGGATGTCTACTGCAGTAGTTTCTTCTCTTTCTAAGTCACCTTCAGCTGCCTTCCTTCCTCAAGAACGGTTTGTTAAGGCATTTCTTTTTTCTTTTGTGGCTTTATGGTTTAAATGTTTTTGTTGAGAGACAGTGTATATGAGGATGAAGGGAGGGATTTTCATCGTGTAAAACGCTATTGAAGATAAAATGGAGGCTCTGAAGGGGGAGAAATTGAAAAAGGAATAAAAATAATAGCATTGCCCCTATAGGAAAAATTAAAGGAGGTATACGGAAGGCAGAGAAGGAGAAAACACTTGAGAACGTTATACGTTTTCTCTATGTACATTTTTGTATGTGAAGGCAATGGAACTAAAGGCAGTAATGGTGGTGCTTGTGGTTCTGTTGATTATGTTTGAATCTGACGTTAAATTAATGGCAAAGGAGTGATTAAGGGAGATAAAATGGGGATCACGTATGCATGCTTTGTTTTTTTTTTTTCTTCACGTCAGGTATTATGCAGATGATGATGTCAGTATTGAAGAAATGCGAAGAAGAGAAAAAGTGGAAGGATTGCCAGATTATGATCAAAATTACGCTCAATATATCTTTCGAAAGTACGTACTTTGCTTTCTTCTCTTGCTTATCATTTTAGGAGAAAACGTATTTCAGAAGAAGAAAAAAAAAGAAAAAAAAAGAAAAAAAGAAAAAAAAAGAAATAAAAAAGAAAAAAAAGAAGGTAGAGTCTACTTGGGTGTATTTCTTTCATTTCGTTTACTTTTCATTCTCTTCTTATTATTTTAGCAAAGAATTTCCAATGTGTACTTTGGTTACTGTATTCTTCTACTCGGGAGTATGAAAGCTCTCAACGTTGTAGAGGGAGATTATGTAATGCGTATGTTATTTCTTTAGAGGAAAACGTTTTAAGGATTTGGATGAAGATGAAGATGAGGCAACGGCTCTAGGTGGGTATGCCCTGCAACGTGTTATTTTTGTGTATAAACGGATAGAAGTGTGGATGGCAGCATGTCTAGAATGTTTCAATAACTAGTGAAAAGTATGAAAGTATATCTCTCATTTACTATAAATGGATGGTATCGTTTCAAGTGCCCGATTTTTTTACGTTTTCTCTGTATAAGTGTTTCTATTTTCAACAATGATTTCCTTTTCAGAGCGATATGAAGGCAAACATCCGTCATCGAAGGATACTTCCACTCGCCTGCTTGAAAAACAGAGGAAAATTCATAATCGCTCTATTGCATCGCGAAGGTTTGCCATTTTCTCATGAATTGTCCACTCTAGATGGATTGTACACTCTGATTTTTCGTTTCTTAGGAAAAAACATGACTCATGTTCATGTAGATTGGAATAAAATTGGAATGGATATATTTTTATAAATTTTTTTCCATATTTGTGTTTTAACTCTGTTATCTCCTACGCATTTTTCACAGCGCAGCGCATTCTTTTCCTTTGTATTTATCGTATTTAACAGAATCTTAGTTTGGAAACACTAGTCATTCACTGCTGCTTGTATATGAGATGTATATGTTATTTTTCAGCCGAGAGTGCCTCTATTGTATAGAGTCATCCAAATTTCAAAAGTTTCAATTGCCTTGCCTGATTGCTGCAACGTCAAATTCATACTTGTGTTTCCAAAGTATGAAGCAATGCATTCTCCCTCATCATATTTATATTGCCCCAGTGGTAAAGTTTTCCATGCTTTTCTTCAAAAATAAAAATGCTGTTTGGATGACCTTTTGAACTATTTCATTTTGTTATTGAGTCACCAGTATCAATTTTCTTGCTTGATTTAAACGGATTTCATTTCTATTATCATTTTTTGGGGAGGTGATAGGAAGACATTTTCATTTCTACATCGCTGATTGACATGCGTGATAAGCTAGATTGAAAGTTTGATCGAAATGAATTTGGCTATAGTTCGATTGTATAATACAAAGAGTGCGTTTACGTTTTTTTTGATATGTTTCTGAAGGCTCATGTTGCCAGTTTAACGCATATGGAAGACGATGTTTACGAGGAGATACGGAATTTTCAAAAATCACTGGTAGCCTTCTTTGATAAGCAAGATTTACTTCCTATTTTTATAGAAACAGTGGGATCTTATGTTTCTACAGAGAAGCGCATATTAGGAGGTGGTTCACATACATTTGTAGATTGCTATGGTATTCCCTCTGACCGACTCCAAGAAGCAAAGACATACTTCAAGAAAGCATTGCTTGAGTCTGAATCCGAATGGTCAGATAATAAAAAGGTTATTGAAATTTCAGGAAAACGTGGCCCCCGTGGTGCTATACCCCGAGGGTTTCCTTATATCTACATTGATTTTGCTTTAAGTGGGGGATTAGCGCATGTTATTGAGAGTGGTCGAGATTTCCCTAAATATTTCGGCAGAGATGTCATTCGAGGAATGCTGGAGATGGTCTCCACTGAAAGAGCTTTCTATGAAACGCAGCATTTTTATGAGGCCGTAAAGCACTTCAAACAAGAATTTAAACCGTTTGATTGGACACAGTATCCTTCTTAACACTTTATAACTTTACAGCATAGTGTACGTTTTCTAACGATTAACGCACCTTTTAAATTCTCCTCAAAACAGCATGTACTGTTTTACTAAGAATAGGACGAAAAAATTCTAGCTGTACTCACATTTTACATAGAAGGAATGCGGTGTGCACGAAAGTAATTGTTAAAGTAAGAATCTTTCTCATCGGGCCCAAATGCTATCCTACTTCTTACAATGCCCTAAAGTTGCGCCTTACCACATTTTGAAATATAAATTTCGTGCTGCGTTGCTGTAACATTTCTAGTGAAAACATAAACATAAGTCGAAAGTGCTTGGCTAGTAGAGAAGGAATATAATTTGCTTTGTATATTCTCTTTTTTATTTTCCGTACACTATGTATGGCTTTTCATTTTGGAAGCTGTTTCATATTTTCGCATAAGAATACTCGAGCCGAATTTTTAAAGATAAAAGTAATCAAACCACTACCAGTGGGTGTGATTCGCACGGTCTTCACGGTGCCTGTACTATTTGTTTACTTTCTGATCGTTGGTAAATAGATGGATGTATTAAACCCGAAAGTTGGACAAAATTTCCGGCTATGTTCTTAAAAGCTCCGTATGCTTCCTATAGCGAATAGTTAATTTGCTCTTCAAAAATTCTGCTTTAATTTTTGCAGTGGAATGTGTAAGCACTTTCAAACTTTTTACTTTAGGCTACTCTATTTCACAAAATTTTGCAATTTATGTAAATATCAGATGTGGATATAATTCGTCAACGATTGGCTGGCTTCGAGTACCGGTGATTATTGCCATTCGTGGTTCTTTGTATACATGCAACAACTTAGATTGACGAGGTAGAATGGAGTATAGCGGTAAGAGGAAGAAATGAGGCCTTTTGCCATTTCCTCCTTTTTTCAAAATAGGTCACAACCTGCAATTTCTAGATAATCTCAACATGTACTCCATTTCTAGTATTAAGGATAGTGGGTCTACCGTTTCTCCTTATATGTTAATAAAACTAGTTGCATTTAAAAGAGGATTTGTATTCCAAATTTCTAAACGAACGCAGGTATATTTCATCGTTCATCACAGGAGGAGGAAAATATTCTTCTGAGGAGTGCTTACTGTAGAGATGTCAGCTAAAACGAAAGAGGAATTCCATTGTATTTCACTTCTTTGAATAATTTTCGAAATTAAGAATGAAATAGCGTATGCTCCACACTTTTTAATTGCGATTCGTTAATCAATCCAAAAGATACAATAAACACATCACATAAATACAAGACCAAATATTGCAAAATGATTAAGATGAATCGGAGTTTTACAAATGAATTAGTGTAATTCTATAAAAAGCCCATACCGCATAAGCATCTTGCTTAACAATTTAATAAGTTTACATTTTTTTTATTTAGCATCCTTTCATCAACATATTAGCGTGATTCTATAGTCTTTCTAATCATGATATACTACTCATTTTAGCGTAGCACATTTTCTTCGATCTTGATATTGCACTAATAAAATTCGTTTATTTAAAAATCAGAAGCAAATATGTTTTTGCAAAAATGACAAATAAAAATGATTATTTTCGTTTCGAAAAGTGCATGTTCAATGAATTCTTTCCTTTTTTTAATCATTTCCTCTAAGACGACCATTTGAAGTACAAGATAAGGAAATATTATTTGAGCATGTTAATTGAGATGAAGTAATTTTGCTAATTTTTAAGTATGGCTGTAATGCACTAGTAGCTATTTTTATTTTATTTTGTACAAGTTTATCATTACTAAAAAACCAAGCATTTCGGTAGTCTCTATACTATGGAAAATATGGAAGTGAGTATATCTGAATGGAAAGGAATCTTTGAAATTCTTTCATCTGCAAGTTTATTTATTCTTCATTAGTTTATTTTTAGTCTCTTTCACAACGCTAAATTGAAAAGGTTCAACAACATACTATTTTCAAACATCAAAGTATTTTGAACGCTTTGACTTAAGCTCCATTGTGATTTTGAGCCGTGATAGTACTGGCCAATATCATTTACTAGTATAATTGCGGCGAAAATGCTAAATGTAATATCGGGAATGGCGTTCTTCCCAGTTAGAATCTTTCCATCATCATTATAAGGATAGGGAATTATTTCCTTTTTTGATTCGACAGCTCTTTATTGTTTAAATTCTGAGAAACTTAGTCTACTCATTTTGTATCTTTTCTAAAGTATATGAAAACTGGGAGCGCCATTTGGAGACTTTTTGAACACTAATAAAATGGTTGTTTTTCTGCGTTCTGTCTAGAGCCGCGTGGAATGTGCGTTCAAACCTCACCGCGGGCTTAAGTTAATTATTGCGCTTGGTCAAAGGCACTCTTCTTGGCGTGTATTCTAAAAGTATGTACTAGCACGATACGTTAAAATTCTCTGCAACGCATCACTCTCTTGTTATACTTGAAAGATTTCTCTCTTTTAGAACAAATTTTGACTGAAATCTTATTGTAGCTGTTTTTTGAAAATCTACCGCTATTCTTTTCGATTTTCACCTGAGTGAGGCATGGCAACATCTCCTATTGTACCGACGGCGGCGGGTGCTCCTTCTCTCGCTGCTGGCTCTTCTACTGCTTCCTTTCATAGTGCACTCTACCATTGTAAAGGCCTTGCTTTTATATCATTGGGCAGTATGCCAGTATATATGCGTTGTTGGGGGAAGCAGAGCCAAACCATAGCAACTTCATCACTGCTTAACTCCACTGAAACAAATCCCTTGCATCACCAAGACGATGGAGAGGGTGACGTAGCTTCTTATCAATCCATTCCGCAGAATACTCGTTTCATGACTTGTGCTGGTAGGGAGTTATATCCAAGTATTTAGTAAATTATGATGTGGCTGATTTTTTTAAAATTTGCTTCTCTTTTCACTTTTCTCTCCCTGGAATGCACACCGTGTGAATTTGAATGTATGGGACTACTACAGCTGTCATGAGATGCTGCAAAATATGAAAAAGAACGATCTGAGAGACGAGAGGATAAATTTTTGAGTAAATTGCGGTTGCATTCTTTAAATAAAGGCTTACAAAAAACAGAATGAGAACGTTCCTCTATGAGGTGGACACTGTATGATTTACATCCCCTCTGTGTTTGATATTGAGAAACATATCAGAGGAGAAGGTTTTTTACATTGTGTGACACTTCAGCGATTTTATTACGTAGAAGAGTGTTTGTTTTCTTCATCATAGTGGCATTTCTCTGCCAATTTTTTTTTGGGGTTTTCCCTTCTTTCGATTTAATGTTTTTATGTATCTCACTATGGTAAATGTTAAAAAATAGTTCCAGGCTGTGCACCTGAATGATAAAAATTTTATAGAAACTATCTACTTAAAGGAGTATGCCTTAAATTTATTTTGTTACATGTAGACAGCCGATAGTTTCTTGTCTGTACTATTTCTCTTACTCCTTGTATATATCCTATTTTTCCTTTTTTATGGTATTGAATTGAAATTTTGATTTATTTTTTACTATCTATATGACGAGAGATTTTTTTTTGTATTTGCATAAACTTGCAGGAAGTTATTCATTTTCTCCTGAAACATCCGTTTATCGATGCCATGGAATTGCTGTGACAGGATGTACGTCCTTGTAAAGTACATTGTCTGTCTTTGACTGTTTTTTTTATTTTTAATGAAGTTATTGTATTCCTATTACTGTACAGCTCTTAAATTTTGTTTTATTCATGTCTGTTATTCTGTTTATTTCATTACTTTTTTCTCAACTCCTCTCTCTTAACTCACCTCAACTCACTTCTCATCGCACATCACATCATATCACATCATATCATCTCACCTCTCCTAACATCATCTCACATCACCTCTCCTCACATCACCTCATCTCTCCTCACCTCACATCACCTCCCCTCACATCATCTCATCTCTCCTCCCCTCACATCATCTCATCTCTCCTCCCCTCACATCATCTCATCTCTCCTCCCCTCACATTATCTCACCTCTCCTCCCCTCGCATCACCTCATCTCTCCTCACATCATCTCACTGCACTTCATTTCTCTCGCATTTCAACGCATCTTTACTTTTTTCTTCTCATATCATCTCTTTAGGAGGAATGTATACATTTATTATTTCTTTTTACAAACACATTTCTTTATTTTTTTTTTTAAACTCTTGAATTTTTGATTGGATGTTTTTATAGTAACCATCGAAGAAGATGAGTTGGCTGCGGCAGATGATTATTCTGCGTAAGTTGAGGCAATAAAGGAAAAAAAAAACGTAAAAAAAGATGAATTTTACGTGGAGTCGCTCGTAGAGGCGAACAGGAGAGAGAGAATTTAAAATAATTTTGTTTTATATATAAATTCTAATTTTGTATATTATTATAATTTGTTAGACTTCCTCCAGAGAAACGAGTAGTACGCTTAGGAACCAAACAATCAAAAGGTATCTTTTTTTTAAATTCAATTCTCTTCTTATTTTTCTATTTTAATTTTTATCTTTGTTTCATTTCTATTCCTTCTTCATTTTTTTCAGATTCTAATACTTCTTCGGATTCCTCTTTGGGGGAATCGATGCCAGGAACTTTTGTTGGAGAATTTTTAAATCAATTTGATTCTGTTGGAAAATTTTTTATTTTCCCAGATAAATGCATGCATTCCTTGTACGTTTGATTTCCATTTTTTTTATAATTTTTGTACGTTTGATTTTTTTATTTTATAATACTCTTTCTTTTTATTTTTTAATTTTTATAGACGTGAGTGGATGGCTTCAGTGGATTTGAATACAGTTAAAAGTCAAACGTATTTAGCTGCAAATACTTCCAAAAGAGCACTTCAAACTTTTTCTTCAATTGCCTACGATACATGCAAAGATTTAGGTTCTCCCATGTACGTCTATTAGTAAGAAGGAAGAGAAGTGGAGAGAGGAGGAGAAGAGAGGAGGAGGAGGAGAAGTGGAGGAGAAGAGAGGAGGAGTGGAGAGGAGGAGTGGAGAGGAGGAGGAGAGGAGGAGGAGAAGTGGAGGAGGAGGAGGAGAAGAGAAGAGGAGAAGAAAGGAGAGAGAAAAAAAAGAGAAGAAGAAGAGAGAAAAAAATAGAGAAGAAGGAGAGAGAGAAAAAAAAAAGAAGGAGAGAAAAATAGAGGAGGAAAATAAAAATAGTAAAAGAAGGGGATGATAAAAATAAGAAGTAAAAAAAAAATAATAGTAACAAAAAAGTTTTTAATAATGATTATAAAAAGAGATGAAATACTGAAATTCGATTTATCTATTATTGAAATGTTTCATTGTAGTAACAAAAATATATAAATTTTCTGTTGTAAAATGTTATAATATTTCATAGAATGGCAAAGAGAATAAAAACTATTCATGTACACAACCAAATCTTTTTTTTTATTCATTTTTTCTCCTCTTTACATTTATTTTTCTTCCCTCTTTTACTTTTTCTTTTAAAATTATATATTTTTTAGAACATTTGGACATACCACCGCAGATCGCATGCAATTAATTAGTTCTCGAATTTCTATGGTAAATATGGAGTAAAGAAGAAGTCTTTATAGTTGAATTTTTTCTTTGCATTTCTCTCTATTTTTCATTATATTTATTTAAAATAATATATTTTTGAATATTTTTTTAAAAATAAAAATTTTTCAATAATTTCTCTCTGCATTTTTTTATATTTTATTAGATTTGTGGGCGTTGCAAAGTTATTTTGGATAGAACGGCTTCTATTCTTGGACGTATTTCTCCTTAAATTTCTAATAGAAATATAACTTTTAAACATTTTAATATTAAAGAAGATTTATTCTTTTTTTAAAAGGATAAAATTTCTTTTGTTTGAGATAGAAACATCTACCTTCTTCTTTTGACAACATCCATCTTAGGATTTATGAAGAAATTTTGTGGTTATGGAATAGATTATCATGAACGTGTGGATTTTTTTTGTAGAATTTGTTTTCTAATTTTTATGAAGGATTCTCTTTCTTTCTTCTTATAAAATGTAGTATGAATCTATTTTTATTTCATAATTCGAAAAAAACATGGAATCTTAGAAAATCTATAAACTGAAGAAATATTTAAAAACTTTTATTAAATGAAGATGAGGCACAGGCATGTTTTGATGATTTTTTAATACGGATGAAAGAAAAAAGAGGTGAAGATGGAAGGAGTATTTATTTTTCTTTATTTGAAATTAAAAAAAAAAATATTAAAATGTTTCTGTTCATTTTTTTTTTTTTTATTTTTTTTTTAAAACATAAATATTTTTTTTTTTTTTTTTGGTGTAGTTTTAAATTCGAAATTTTTTCTTAATCCATTCTATATATATATATATATAACGAAAAGGTGATGAAAGAGAACCTAGCCATTGAGATATCTTCATTGGATTGTGATAAATACAAGGAGATAGAAAATTGGAGATTTTGCCTATATTTCATTTTTTATATACAAAAAGAGTTTTAAAAAAAAATATAATTAAGAAAAGAAATGCAAAAAACTTGAGACATATAAACAAACAAATTTCTATTATTCTGACGGAATCAAGAATCTTACAAAATGTGCAATTTTCCTTTCTTTTTAAAATTATTTGAAGGATGGAGGGAATTTCAAAACGCGTCATGAGAGAGATTTTAATTGTGTGGGAATTTTTTCTCTCTATGCAAAAAAAAATGTATTTCAAAACTTCCAATCAAAAATAAATTTCTTGATAATGAAAACCCTATCCTATACATTCCTACGTTGTCTATTCCTTCCTCTATTACCTTTAAAATTACTTTTTTTGCCTCAAAATCCTGTATTTGCATTCCAAATTTAAGAATTCTGTAGCCATTGATAGGCAGAGAGAAGCTCTTGGGGGGCAGTCTCTGCCACGTCATGGAGAGGGGTGAGGGGAGGTGCCCCTCCCTCGGTGTGTATGTACAGCGGGGGGGGGGGTCTCGCCTCTTCTCTTGCACTGTGTAGAGAATTTGAGTGTTGACGATACGCTTTCTGTCTTTCTTCGTCATCCTTCATTTTTCTCCCACTGGTAACAAGAAGGTCAGGAAGTGGAGAAAAATGGATAGACAAGGCTTTGGCCCATGATTGGACGATGTGTATACATTTCGTACTCCCAAGAGTGAGAGCTTTGCCTGGACGTCCACATCGTCCCGTTCTTCCTACACAATGTTGATAGGCATCGGCGGAGGCTGGCCGGCCTATCATAGCCACGATATCAATATCCTCTTTATGCACTCCTCGAAGCCTGTGCAGGGGTGTAAGTAGAATCGTGTGGGGTGAGGCGGTGGGAGGAGAAGAAGATTTAGCGGGAGAGGAAGATTTAGAGTAAGGAAAATAACAAGAAGAGGAAGAAACATTATGTGATAAAGTACAAAGGGACGATGAAACGGATACTGTAGAGAGAGAAGGCGAGGAGGAAATGCTGGGAGAACGTGTAGAAAGAAAAATAGGATCCTTGCTTCCTTGTGAAGACAGGGGAAGAATGCGTGTAGAAGAGGAAAGCCTCTGCATAGCCTGTTCTTTCATGAAGAAGTGTTCTGCGGATCGTATCGAATGGGGAGGAGCAAGGCCCACTAACACTGTTTGGCAGGGAGAAAATGAGGGTAAAATCCTGAGGAGGGCTGATAATTTCTCTTGCAGCGTGGGTTCTCCTGGGTGACGAGAGAAGGGGACCTCACAGAAATGCTGAATGGTGGGGGGAATGCCTACATAGCGTGTGGAGGCAGCCAAAGAAGAGAGATTCCCTCTCTGTACGCACAACGCTGCCTGTGACGGAGAAAGTCCCACACAGTGAGCCACAGCGTTAATCAAAGGCCTTCCCAACGTCGCAGTAGCGCCAATTATTTGCACAGGAGGCGGTGAAGAGGCCTTTGAAGGGGCAGAATATGAAGAAGAAGAAATAACGCTCGGCCAGAGGGAAGAAGAGGAAAAGGGGGTAGGAGGGCGAGGCTTGGTCATGGGACCACGGCGGGAGCGAGCCATTGCCTCCATTCGCTGTTTTATCAATGTGAGAGCCGAGGGAGGGTGGTGATGCCGCATCATCTTCTGCTGGGGAGAAGCAAAGCGACTTAAAGGAGCAATGAGAGAATCAATTTCATCCAAAACTATATGAGAAAAGCTGCATAACCACCGTGATGCAACCACGGAGGGTAACTGCTGCCAATAACGATAAATGGCGGCTGCAGGGCCAATTACAAAGGGAGAGCATTCGATGGAAGAGAGAGGGGGGGAAGAGGAAGGAATAGAGGGAACGGGAAGGATCATAGATGGAGTTTCCCCTGTATATAAGGCCACACACGAGGATGGACGGATATCGCCTAGCAGCCGTTGGATATCTCTTGCCAGCTGCTCAGCAAGCACTCGTGTGGGGGTAAGAATAAGCGTGCGATCTCTGCCTATAGGAGGCAACGGCGAGAGGGAGAGATGCCCTCGATCAGAGGGAACAGTGTTACGTAAGGATGAAGGAGAAAAATCACGACCAAACGGAGATACGTGAGAGGAAAACAAAGGGGAAGGAAGGTTGGAAGGAGGGAGAAGGGAGTCTCGAAAAGTAGGAGACTTTGTGGCAGAGATGCGTGATGCCTCGACTGAGTGGACGGATTTAAACGAAGGAGGGGCATTAGTAGAACTCTTTAATATCATAGTGCTGTTCCTAGAAGAGGCAAGTTTCTTCCACAAGGCTAAAGAATCCATTTCAGATATACTTTCACCAGTAGAGAAGGAAGAGGAACTGTTATCAACAGAGGGTGTCATAGACACCGCCTGTGATTTACCTTTGGCTCGTAATGTTTGATGAGGCTTTGGTGTAGCAGAATGGACCATGGCTGCCTTTTCTGAATCAAGAAAACGCTGTAGAAGTGGGAGAATAAATGCTAAAGATTTACCAGTACTTGTCTCTGAATGAACAAGTGTATGATATCCTTCGTAGATACGTTTCATACAATTTTTTTGAATAGCTGTGGGAGTGTTAATTCCTAAGGAATTTAAAACTTTAGATAGCGACGGATCGAGCTGTAACCCACCAAATGCGGAACGGGCTTCAACGGAGAGAGTCGTCGAGGCATGCCTTCGCGGAAAAAAATAAATAGGATGTGTTTCTGCTATTTGAGAGTAGCGATTTATGGCAGGTACAACAAGAGGATTCGTTATTTTGAACAGAAACGAGCAATAGCTGGATAGAAAAGGGGATGTCGTGCTGGGCTTATAGTGCATCATGCTTGCCATCCTGCTTGTTTGAGGGAATATCGAAAATTGGTTTGCCTGACTTCCACGGATGCAACACTTGCTCAGGCTTGGGACTTTGCATGAACGGATACTTTGTCTAAGACAAACAGCTTGGTTCAAGCATTTACTCTTGAGAAAGTGTAACCTTCTTCCATTCTTTCGCAATAGAAGCGATGCATCAATGTCTGAGAAACGCGTCACCCATCCCTCTACCGATTGAGTCGCCCTTAATGCGTTGCTTTTCTGAAATTGGTCCCCCGTTAAAAAAAATCTCATGACATGAGCAATTTTAGAGTGATGAATAATTCCGATGCACCCTCTGTCATGTTGCTGATACCCTGTCACAGACCAGAGGTTCACCGTTTTTGAAGAGTGCTCAGCAGCTCCCTCTACAAGAGAATCATATTGCCTTTCAAACGGTGCGATCAGCACTACAAAACCCAAAACAATAATCCACCACCACATTCTCGTGAAAGAGAATGAAGAGTAGCGGATGAAACCTACATTAGGAACGTATTGAATGTAAGTGACAAAATGGTATCGCTTAAAAGATGTCCATCGCCGCCAAAAATAGACAGCGGGTAGTTATTATCCTCTGAATGATTGATGTAGAGCATTGTGAAAAGAAATTCCTGCAAACGAGCGGCCAAAAAGATGATTGTGAGATTAGAACCCACCCTACGTAACTTATTGGTAATTAAACATTTGCTATAGCCTCCTGAGGTCACTTTTGTTTGTACAACTGCGTCCTATACTATGATGGTAGTAACTGCAATTTGAATGATGAAAAAAGTATTCATTCGCGTTTTTTGTCTGCTTATCAATTTATCGCTTGCTTTGCAGTTCACTTCCCACGTGAGGTCACAAACAGCCTCCTACATTGAGTTTGGAAGCATTTGTTTACAATGCTTTGGAGTGAACTGGCTGCAAGTCACCACTATAAACTTTTTCCGTCAGCTGTTCTCACAATCATTGCATGGCACATTTCCACCCGTACATTAGCATGTGTTTTTTGAAATACGAACTATTGTGTAGATACGATTTTTTACTAAGATAATACACACATTGAGCTCTTTGTTACCTTTCATGAAGCAAAGGCTAAACCTTGCATCCAGTATTGTTTGTACCTTCGACTAAATATAGCTGGTATGCTAAATGAATTCTGCCAAATGTTCCCTCCGCATACACAATTTGTAAAATTACATAGAAGCTACCGAGGCGAGGCGATTTTTCTTTAACCAGTCTAGGTAGATATCTGCTTAAGCTGGTGTGTTATTAATATAACGAGTTAGAATGTCAAAACGGCACAAAGATCAAAAATTGTAGCTGGATAGAGCAAAATTAAAAACAGATAATTGCGTTAAAAGTTGTAGAAAATTAAACTAGGGATATCCTTACGCAAAGAGTTCATCAGAAAATAAGCAGTTTTTGGAAAGAAAAAATCATTCAGACGAAAGCTCTGATTATCAGAACTGTATATATACCCTTTCTTTGTGTATACATCACTCTCACTGATATCTCTTCGCTAACAATCGTAGCGTTATTCTTTGCATAGAAGGTCGTATTGCAGCTCTCGACCTCTTCTCACTTAAGCATTCAACCAAACCTTTTGTCATGATAAAACAACATTATATGACGCAGGTTGGATAGTTTTTATTTACTTTAGCTGGATATAACCTGACTAATAATGCATAACAACAAATTACTAACAGAAAATACCTGTAAATATTCAGTAAAAGCAAGAGTATATTTGTTTGGCAGTCGATATAGATCTTAAACCAATAAATAATTTGATTCGTAGAGTAGATATTTGATACAAAGAAGGTAAGATTTGTTGACTTTTAAAATACTAGTATTGTATTTTGCGGAAAAATACCAAAAAATTTGAAACCTCTCCCCCTCGCTCCAGTACTCCCTTTTATTTCCCTTGATTTGTCGAAGATCTTAAAATAACTAGGTCTTGCAACTCGGGTCACGATGTCTCTTCATTACGCTACAAAATACAATCACGACCAACTTCCGCTTACTGCTCAAAAGTTTTATACATAGAATAATGCTTGATAGGCACGATGAAACTAGTTATTCGGGTAGGGGATTTTGTTAAGAAAAACCCAAACAAAAATGTCCCATGTGTTGCCATTTCGGCACAAAATGAAACAGTGTAGTCACCTTCTTGAAAGTTAAAAGGTCAATACAAAAAGGAGATGCGTGTGGTAGCTGATTCACACAGAAGAATGATTGAAGCAGTTCGACCCAGACCATTAGTGTACCCAGGGCTACAGACGCTATAATTAATCAATTTAGATGAAATCACTATTTTTGTTTGTATTATGTCTCCGTTATGCGAACTTTTGAAATTCATTAGCGCGAACTAATTTACACACAATATTTTTCTAACAGTACTGTCCCGCAGCTACTATGTTGGAGGTATCATTAGGAATGCAACTTTCTTTTTCCGATAATTTTTTAATGTATTGAGGGTGACTAGAACGTTTATTACATAGCTGAGAAAGATACTTTATTATATTTATAGCACTTTTTCTGCATTGCGCAAATTTTAAATGAATTTCAAAAACTCATCAAAGACAAAAGAAAGAAATGAAAGAGATTACAGAAATTATATTTCATGCACAATCAATTCAAGGTGTTACGATAGAATGCATTCGCATGTACACAGTTGAGACATTCAATTTCACGTCATACCATTGTGGATTTTTTATTCATCATGGATTCAATGTTGATAAATACAACAGCCATTAATCGAAGCTGTACCTGGAGGCACGATGTATAGAACAAATAAAGCAGTTTCAAGTAGTGGAAACACTGCACGCTTTCTGGTAAACATGCGCAAAGAATATTAATTATGCTCGCTTCATCATGCAGACGTATGTATTTCTATAGTATATTCAAAACGGGATGCAACTGATCGAATCTTTTGATCGCTTCCAAAAGTATTGTTCTCAAAACATGCCATTTCCTTCAACAGCAGCGGCATAGTTTCATTCATTTATCAATTCCCTTCATTTTATTGCTGGAAGCATATTTTTGTAATATATTTCCGAATTTTGGGGAAGCTTAGGAGATAGAATAGATTGAGCAGTGTTACTTTTTTGTAATAAATGAATATTATTACACTAGTGCCTCATTTTGAAAGAAAAACACATTTCCTTTTTTGAACTTTGACAATCATTTCCAAAATATCTAAAAGTTTGCACGACAATTATTATAGAATTGACATGAATCTAGTAACATAATTACATTTCCGGTGATGAAACAAAAATATGGAATCCCTTTTTCAATAATAAACGTGAAAACTCTTTTATCGATATCACAATTCTCATCATTTCATTCTACCATATGCTCTCCTGCTATACTATTCCGAAGAGATGATTGCGAATTGAGCACCCTATAACAGAGCCAAAGTTTTGTGGTTAAAATTGCAAAATTACACCGTTTTGGGGTTCTTAGTATGAAATTACTACGCGCGAATGAAAAGAGGGCAGATTTGTATTAAGGGCGCTTCAGTTGAAAACTTGTGTTTGTCGTAAATTTAATGAGCATGAAAATTCATTGTAAAAATCGCCGAGTATTTTGTAAGAAATTGCTACTGTGAAGAGAAATGATTTAATTTAATTATAAGCTGTAACCAAGCCGTCAACCTACAGAAATGTGTCTGCTTTTACCACATTCAACGAAATTTTTGATAAAAAAATGGAATAAATTATTTAAGTTGCAAGCAGGAAAAAGATGACAAAAATCTTCCACGAAGCCTCTTTTCTGAATTTTTACCCAATTACCGAGCATGAACATTTTGAATAATGTTGTGTAGCACGAGGAAACATGTAATCCAGCTGCACCAGTATCCCTACATACTTTTTGCAGTGACTATTTGTCGCACTCAATTTAAGTTGGGTTAGGCTTGACCAAACGGGTAGGAAAACCAATATTACCCTACCGAAAACTGAAGCAATATTTCCCGCCTCGTACTCAAAGCAAAAATCTTTCTTAAAGCGCACAAAGCTGTTCAAGAATAAAGAGTGTAATGCAGCACCTCATTTTGTGCCTTGTGTTGATATCAAGGAGAGAGTATGTAGAGAAGTTTGAGTCAAAATACCTCTTTCCATGCTACGTTATGCAATAGCTCTTTTGATTTTCTGACGTGTGACGGTGCTCTAATGTCACATGTTAAGCATATCAAGTTGTTTTGTTCTGCACGTGTTCTGAAAACAGATGCGAAGGTGTACACTATCACAAAAGAGGCGAATCGTTCGTTTGTTTCATGCACTCTTAAAAGTTATTTTATCTTTTTTTTAGGTTCTGTCCTCATTCTATATGCTTCATACGAAAAAAGATGTGATTTTGAGAACAAAGTGGAATATAATTTTTGTTTCATATGGAAATTGCAAATTTTACCCTTGCGAGATTGTATTTTTTCTGCACATAGGACAAATCTCGCTTGTTTGCTCATTTTAATCATCCATTTTATTCACACAACTAAAGTAGGGTGCAGCTTACTCAATTGCACAGTATCTGCTCCTTTGAAAGATTCCAAGCAAGCAGCTTTAAACAGAAGCCACTTTTTCATCAATTTTTTGAGAAAATATGGCATTTCCTCGTTATCGTTTTGCCATTGATAGAGGTGGAACCTTCACAGATGTTTACGCGGAAATCATACTTGCGGCAGAGAAACCTCCCCAGTCCATCACGATGAAGTTATTATCAGTGGATTCTAATTATGTAAGAAGGTGTTATTGCCTTGGATATTTGCACAATTGAATTGTTACGATGATTCACATATATGGGAGAGAAAAAACTGAAAAGATTACACCATATCCCTCGAAACTTCTCATAGAACGCATCTGCACACTTCATCCATTGTTTTATAGCGATGGTGTATGTACACCGATCGGCGTCTTACTGTTTTGTATTTAGTTTACTTCTATGTTGCAGTAGGATGTAAGTCTAAATTGGAACATCTTTTATTCTAATCTTTTTCAGATTATCTTTAAATCGTTTTATTTAATGCATAGCGTGCATCCGCATGAATTCAAGAAAAACGTAAAGTAGATTCGAAGGGGAGCTCTACGGTTGATTGCATTTTTCAACATATTTGAAAAACGATAATTCTATACCATTTAACTTTGTTTTTGCGTTAAGTTTTCATCAATTTTAGTAATTCTTTTACATCGGCTGCAAACTAAAAACTAAACAAGATCAAAACTGCTTAAAATAAACCATTTCTCTACTATATGTGAAAATTTCGAAAAGAGGACATATATTCTCAATGAAAAGCTACGCCTGGTCTAATAGTCTCAAATTTAAATCCTGCGAAAAGTTTTTGTCACTTTTAACCCACAGCATGACGTTTTTCCAAAGAAATAAACAAATTTGTGTTGCAAATTTTCCAAAATTTTATCATTCAAATTTTCTTGTTATTTTTTTATCATTTTTAAATGGAATTTCAGGAAGATGCCGCTTTTGAAGCAATTCGTCGTATAATGGAAACAGTTAGCGGGAAAAAGCTTCCCAGAGGAGAAAAATTAGATCCTACTCCTATTGAATGGATTCGAATGGGTTCTACAGTAGCCACCAATGCTTTGTTGGAGAATAAAGGAGCTCGAATGGCATTGTTTGTTACGAAGTAATGAAAGAATTTTTTACATTTCGATTTTTCTTGTGTATAGGCTTTGAATACATGTATGTATATCTGTGCAATTTCTTCAAAATTAATTTTTTTTTTCAGTTTCTATTTTTATTCATTACTTTGTTGTCTCTTTTCTTACCTCTACTATTTTTGCTACATTTTCATTTTTTAAAGCGAATTCCACTTTTTTTTCATGTATTTTTTTTCAAAATAAGTAAAAACACACGCATCCTTTTTATAGAGAAATTCAATGCATTCTAAGCATTTTTCATAACCAAATTTTTCTCTGAAATCCTAAATTTTTCTAAAATGTAAAAAATACATTTAGGGGGTACAAAGATGTCTTAACGATTGGTCATCAAACTCGAAATTCCATCTTTGATTTAAAGGCTAGAAAGGCATCGCATAGATTTGAGTATATCTTTGAAGTAGATGAACGTGTGTATCCTCTGGAGAGGCCAGAAAGTTCCTCATTGGTAAGAATTCATGGATTTTTGTTTGTTTTACAGGAAAAGAAAAGAAAAGGATTGCAATAAAATGCTATTTTGATAGTATGTTTACACTATTCTCCATTGACTAGCATGTTTAACTACAACGTTTGGACTTTTGTTTTCTATATATATTTTATCAAGTAGTTAGACGTATATACTATACTCTAAGCAGAGATACTACAACTTGATAAAAAAGTGTGTACATACACGTTATTCTTCTTAGCAAAAGAAGAAGAAAAAGAGGATATACAGTTTAGCAAAATTGCTTTATAGAGTTTGCAAAAAGGAATCTTGTTTTTCTAGAATATCATGCTGTTTTATGAATCAAACTTTTGGCTGCAACCTCTATCCATGAAAGCTTTATAACCTAAGAAAAGAAAGAATTAAGATATTTATTTAAATATACACTCTTGCATACGCTCACTCTTTAGTTTTGATTGGATTTGTTACAGTGAATACTCTTGTTTTTCTTTTCTTTTATATATAGTTTTTCTTATGCGATGTAGAGCTATTTTTAATATTTAATTCCTCTCTCTCTCTCCTTTTATTTTTTTTCCCCTCTAAAATATATTCCTCTCTCTCTCTCTCTCTCTATCTCCAGAAATCCTGCAATCCAGTGAACTCCATCTCTCAACCCAACACGCTTCCCTTTGTTTCTTCTATTCCCACATCGTCTCCTTCTATCGCATTTTCTCCCCTCCCCTCCTGGCACGAAGGAGGAGGAAACGTACGCCTTATACGCCCTTTTCCACAGGCCACTGTACGTACACTTCTACAGAAACTTGTTCAGGAGGTGTCTCCGCCTATACAATCGATTGCTGTGGCTTTTTTACATTCCTATTGTTTTCATGATCACGAGAAACAATTGGAAACCTTGGCAAAAGAAGTAGGAATTCCTTATATTTCTCTCTCTCACATGGTTTCTGCAAGCAATAGTTATTACCCTCGTGCTTCCACTGCCTATGTTGATGCCTCTTTAACACCCTTGATTCATGAAGCCATTCATGGTTTTTTGAAGGGATTTCTTTATATTCCTTCTCAAATTACTTTTATGCAATCGGATGGTGGCCTTGTCTCCTTTGATGAATTTCATGGCGTTCGTGCTGTCCTCTCTGGCCCAGCGGGAGGTGTTATTGGTTTTACAAAGACTGCTTATCCTGCCTGTGGAAACTCTCCTATTATTGCCTTTGATATGGGAGGGACCTCTACAGATGTAGCCCGTTATGATGGCTCTCTCGAATTTAGCCAAGAAGGATCCGTTGGTGGTGTCACTCTTCACATCCCACATCTACGTCTGTTTGTAGGAGATGAGGGAGGAGAGGAGAGAAGAGATGGGGAGAGATGGGGAGGAGAGATGAGGGGAGAAGAGGAGAGATGAGGAGAGAAGGAGAGGAGAGAAGGCAGGAGAGAAGAGGAGAGAAGGCAGGAGTTGAGGTGAGAAGAGGAGAGATGAGGAGAGGAGAGAAGGCAGGAGTTGAGGGGAGTGAAGAAGAGAGATGAGGGAAGGTGAGAGTTGAAGTGCGGAGAGATATGTGGGAAGATAGCGAGAGATGAGGGAAGGCGATAGATGAGGGAAGGCGAGAGATGAGGGAAAAGATGAGATGAGGAGAAGAAAGATGGGGGAAGGCGAGAGATGAGGGAAAAGATGAGATGAGAGAGAGTTGAGAAAGAAAGAAATGCTCTGAGCTAAGATCTGTTGAGAGGCGTAGTGAGAAGAAAAAAATCTGAGAAATTTGATAGACGTATAAAACTAAACAACAACAGAAATATCGCATGGTAGTACAATTACTTAAAATTTACCAAAAATAAAAATACTAAAGAAAGCTAGTATAGCATATATAACAAAAAAAATTTTATCTGTTAGAAGCTAAAAGAATTCTTATAAAAATAATTTTATTTATTTTTATGAATGCATTTATCAGAAATTTATTCCGTAGCGGCGGGTGGTGGGAGTCAATTATTTTTTAAAGGTGGAATGTTTCACGTTGGTCCACACTCTGCTGGTGCTTTTCCTGGACCTACTTGTTATCAAAATGATGGTAGTTTATAAGAGTATAAAAATAAATTTGAATAATTTCTATGCTATTATTAGTAGTATTTTAAGATATTTTTTTAGAATATATTTTGTGAATATTTTTTAAAAATTTTCATATATATTTTTAAAGTATTTAAAATCACATTTATTACTTTTATGAATAGTATTTTTATACAGGTCCACTTACAGTAACAGATGCCAATGCTATCTTAGGTCGACTTCCTCCTCATTTATTACCAAAGTAAACATTTTAAAGTTAAATATTTTAATACTAACTACAAAGAAGATTTTTTAAAGTTTATAAAAAATGGAAAAAAAGATGCATTTCTTTATATTTGTTTCATTGCATTTATATATTTTTTATATATATATATATTTTTTTTTATATATTTTTTTTTTATATATATTTTTTTTTTTTTTATTTTTTTTTTTTTTTTTTTTTTTTTTTTTTTTTTTTTTTTTTTTTTTT
>JADAQX010001229.1:0-10819 GCA_015476325.1 Cardiosporidium cionae
TTAAATCACATCCCTAATAGCACGCCCAGTCTCTCCTTCTTTCTCTGTCAACAGTCTTCTTCTTAACCTTTAAAAGTGAATGATTTCCCATGCCTTTCTTTTCATAACGCGTCCATAAAGCATGTAACGCTTCAGGTTCCTCACAGCGTCGAATACTCTCAGCAATATACCAAAAATCAAAGCGTTCCACTTTTGATCCTTTAGAAGAAGAGAAAGAAGGTTCACATAAACCATGGCTTCCTTTGGGCAAAATGCCTTTAGAAAAAGAAGAATTTTTGCATAAATTTATCGTTTCTAAGTGTACTTTTCCATGAGTCGTTTGCTTAGCGGAACGAGGAAAAGAAGAAGGTAAGGAAGAGGTAGAAGAAGAGAGAGAGTTTGGATTAGAAGTGAGGGAGGGGACTGTCTGCCAAGGAAGAGCGGTTGTAGAGACGGGTAGCGTTTTATCTGTCTCCTCTTTAGAGAGTAATTTTTTCTTCAAAATAAGAGTTTCTTTGTGCTTTAGTAATCCTCTTGATGTATATGCCTCTTGAATGGATGTAATAAACTCCAAAAAGCCTCTGAAATTCAACCCACTGGCCCATGCAATTCTTTCTAAAGGAACTTGATAGTGAAGTAAAGAACCACGAGAAGGAGGTGCGTGTTTGTTTTCAGAAAGAGGCAGAGGAGAATTCGGTATGAGAAAAGCAGCACAGAGAATAGGAGGAAGTACTAAAGAGAGAGCAGGCGGAGAAGAAAAAACTGCGGTGGTGGGAGGATTGACAAACTCTGGGCCAGTAGAGTTACCCTTCCGCGTGTCATGGGTAGAGGGGGGAAGAGAAAGGGGCGAAGAGGTCTCCTGAAGAGGATGAACCGCCACAATAATCTTAAAGAGGTGCGTTGGTACGGCCACATAACGCTCACCAATTACAGTATAGGAAATAGTTCGTTGTTTTTTAAAATCTTTTAAATTAAAAGAATCTGAAGAAAAATTCTTCACGGAAGCGGCATTCTTATCAGGAGAAATGGATACCTTCTCATCACTTTCATCTATGCCATCTGTAGGCAAACAACGCCGACTGGGTGAGGAAGCGAGGGATGTTTCTGCTACAGAAGCAGACGATTCGTCTAAAATTTCATATGTGGGTGAAAGTATGTGTCCACTTTCAGAGGAGGTAGACACTGTTGTGGGAAGAGAATGAGAAGCAAACGCATCCAAGGAGGAGACATCCTCTGAGGGTAACCATAGAGGACCTGATATACAGTATACAGTAGCATACAACTGCGTGAGGCCACGTGAGAGAACTTCCAGCCTACGCCAGAGGCCACAATTGATACTACTATCTTGAGGAACGATATTTGAGGAGAGATAAAACGTATCATCAAGAGCAGCTTGCGTATTTCGATGAGAAGAAGCTGCAGCGAGGTGACCTCTATGAAAACCTGCGAGAGAATTACAGAAAAGAGGGGGGGTGTGTAAAGATATAAGAACGAACACTAGGTATTTAACATCGAAGTTTACACACTTTTTTTTTGATGATGATGTAGGGTAATAGATGGTTGTTAACCCTCTTTTTTTTCTATTCATATACACGTATAAATGGTGCACAAACTCAAGAAAATGCGATAGAATTCCCATTTTCTAATTTGAATTTCATTCAGTCAATATCATAGCAAGGTTTTGATTGCACTGTGCAAGGATAGCCACACTTTTAAGAGAGACGTATGGGAACACAATGTGTTTTATAAAAAAAAAGGCAGGCGTTTGCCCGATATTTTTTTTTTTTTACAGATAGACATCTTGTAGTCTATATAAAGAGTTGTCACCTAAGGAGATTATGAAAAGAGTAATACTTTGAGGCATTGAATAATTACAACATCTTATTCAGTCTCTGCATTTGCATATGAAAAACAATATTTAAGATTTTATTTCATTTCCTATAAAAAATGGAAGGGTAGCATCTAGATTCCCACTCTAATTCAAAGCGTGAATTTTCAAAACAAAACGCAATCTCTGTATCTACCAAAACATGATGGATCCAAAATAGTATGAATGAAGGAGCATTGTAATATATATTATCTTCTCTACAATGATTAGCAGTATATTAGTAAGAAGTACATGAAATTTAACCCGAAGAGTGATAATCCGAATGGGTAGCTCGCCATAGTTGTGGTACAGACAGATCGGTACGAAAATGGGAATTCTCTCGTAATCCTTCGCCTTGCAATTGCTCATAGGTCAGCTTTTCTGCGACCCAATTAGGAATGCGGCATCGATAATTGATAGAAGCCAAGTAAGACTTTCGCAGGCGTAAATTTTCAAAGCTAGGAAGGTGAAGTGAAGGGTAGTGCTGCAATATAGCAGTGGCATCAGGTAGTGCGATGTAAACAGGAACATCGCCTTTCGAAGGGTTTGCTTCTATTTCCCATGAATCATGTATTTTAAGACATACATGATCTAAGGTCTTGCCATTCTTGTCGCCGTTCTGCAAAACCAAATCTCCCGAGGTACTCCCGTCCAACGTGATGACCGGGTGCAGTTGACTCTGCTCAGAGCTGACAGAGAGAGGAGAGGAAGTTAAAGGAGATGAATAATAAAGATTTGCGTCGGAAACAGCAATATTGGTTTCCTCGGAAATCTTGACTTCACCATCTGCTTGGAGTGGAGAGACAATCGGTGTCTGTGCGACACTCGGTAATACGGGGGAAGCAGGTCTTGGATGAATGGGAATCAATCTGGGAAAACCAAAACATGGCCACTCCTCTTGAGCAGAAAAACGCTTCTGAAGATAAAAAAACACTGAAAAGCCCCCTATTCCACTCCCTAACGCTACCCATGCACCTGCTTGTAACCAAGGATAGAAGTGTCTACTTGCCATTGAAAGGGCTACTTGAATTTTGGGAAAAACTTTAGGAAATATGCCTACTTAGCATTTAGTTTTCCACTTAAATCTACAAATAATATTTCCTTCACTTTGAATGCTTTTGACGTTGGAATCATTGAGTTACGTGCAAAATTTCATCAAAAGCTGCCGCAATCGGGGTTCTTTTATTTTTGCGAGAGCCAAGGATGCTCTACGTATTTCATCGATAGAAAAACTTTTTTACAAAGTAGACAAATGTCGACTTCCATTTATAAAATTGAAGAAGTGAGCAAAAAAATGCTCTAATAATATTATGTTTTAATTTAGATTGCAAAGTAAAGCCATTTACTTTCAACTTGACACTTCTACCAGTTACCATTAAGCGAATAAACAAAATAATTTCAAGTAAATATCACTAGAAAACACCATTCAATTATTGTAGCTACACTTCTTGCAAACAAATTGTGTCAGAAAGTGCAAATAGCACTTTTTCCATAACGCTGTGGATGCAAAAGCAGCCTTAAATATATGTCTTTTTAACTAAACAAAACGGTTTATTAAGTTATTTTCTATTAAAGGATTGCTGAATAGTACATTTTTCTATAACAGGCCCCATGGTTCAAAACAATGCTACTAAATATCCAGTCAAATATGTTTGCTTCATTAATACAGTAATATGTTAGCATTGCTTTCTTCTTACTCCATCGCTTTGTAATCGCCTTAAAAGCTTCCTATGCGCAGGTTCTACCGAATCAAAAACATTGAGGAGAACATCTCCCCCTCCTTAAGATATTTATAGCACAGACTACTTAGGTTTTTTATACTAGATGTAAAGCTGAGAGTTTATAGCAGCTAGAAATACAGGAGACGCCACCTTTATAGCAAGTAACATGGAGAAACAATTTTGCCGATGGCGGTTTCAAACCCATATTTATGCTGCTAGTTTAATTTTCAATTGATTAGCGATACTTCTATTAAAGCATATAAATAGGATTAGTAGAAGAATAAGCACAGTGAGATATTCTTTCGTTTATTTCATGCGCAAATCAGCGGTTTTTAAGAATGCATCGAAAAAAATGCTTCCCTTTCATTTTTTTGAATTATCATCACAAGTAATCTATATTTAATACATTCTTACAATAGCTGTTTTTTAATAAATCACTTAAAGGTAATTTGTATGCATCTCAAAGCATGGAGGGCAAATACTTGCTTCCTTTCTAAAATATTAATTAAAAAATGCAGGGAGTCCCATTTCTTTCATTTTTTGCCTTTCAGCATCAAGTTCTTTTGCCAGTACATTTTTCTTATTCCGATCTTCGGTTTGAGTGCCACTCGTTGAATCAGCGGGTCGAAAAATTTCTTCTACACAAAATGAGTTTCCTGCTTTTACACGAGAACCACCAGTGTCTGCAGGAATTGTACTAGTATCTTCTCTCAGTTTTCTCTGCTGACGTCTTTCCTCGCGTTCTCGCTTAGAAAGATAATCAAAATCATCAAGTTGAGCAGTGTCATCTACTTCCTCTAATTTTTCACATACCAAAGCATCTTCATCCTTTCTCTCGCTACTCTTAGAAATTGGCTCATCATCAAACTCAGAATTCGTTTCGAAGTCATCCTTTTTTCCGGAGCTCACTGAGTCAGAAGATCTGCTGGATGTGTCTCTTTCTCTGTAATGGCATTTGCCTTTTTTTGGAGAATGAATGCTTCGTTCCTCTTGCGAGTGTTTATGTTTATCAGATGATTCATGTTTTTTGTTTCTAGATGTTGCTTGTTTAACATCAGCTTTATCTACGTAAGAAGATGCATCAGAAAGAATGGTAAAAGTACTTTTTGGTTTTCTTGTTTTTGAAGAACGATGAAGGTGCCCATCTTCATTCTCCCTTTTTGAAGAATAAAAATTACGTTTCGATGATTCGTAACGTTTATCTTTTTCACGTTGTGTATGAGAATCGCAATGGGAGTAATCATTCTCATCAGAAACAGAAGAAATTGATGGAGACGAGTGAGAAAAACGTCTAATATTCTTCGAAGTAGACGACGGAGACGATCGCTTTGATTTCTCTGCTTTGCTCATACTACCAGACGATAAAAAACTGTAGTGGCTTACTTCATCTTTGTATTTCTGCTTTTTCGTATAATGAAGTGTGTCATCCATTACAGGAAATGAATCACTGGTCTCATGATGTGATCTTTTATGATATTTTTTTCTATCCTTTTCTTTTGCAGAGCCTTCCCTAATCTCCTTTCGTTCTGTTTTGTCATTTTCTTTCTTCACCCATAATCCTCGATCATCACGTATCATCTGTCCATGTTTTCTGGTAATAAAAAAATAGTTTGATTCAGGAGTAATCACACAAATTATTCTTGTCAATTTAAAAAATACAGAAAGCCACTATCATCCATTTTCTCTTATCGAAAAAACATTTATTATTTGATGAAAGATACACGAAAATATAATGGATAAACAAGCACCAAAAAAGCATTTCTACAATCAAAAAGTTGTAAATATGTTATCATAGGCAAAGAATTATGCGTAAAATAACACCCCTTTTTTTGCAAAAGCCAATCCTGTTCTTCTTACACATTCAGTACTTGCAGAATTCCTCTCAGTTCTCTCATAATAATTCAGACAGAAAATATAGATTAAACTACCAAAATGAGATATTTCACTATGAATAAATATATTCTTTGTCATAGAGAATAATTGAAATATTTTCCTCTAATCTTAAAAAAAAAATAAGATGGAAAAAAAGTAAGTTCAAGTATGTTTAGTCGCAATAAGCATATAAAAACAAAAAAGCACCGTTAGCAGCAGAGCTTCCAATCAATTCAATAGATAACTAAAATGAGTAAAACCCAACCGTGTAAAATAAAATTTGAAAATCAGAATCGCAATGCGTTGATTAATATTCGCAAACACAAGTCTATTTATACACAAGTACAGTTCAAACAATGTCAGAGAAAATTTGCCTTTCGCTTTTGATTATATTTCAGAGCAAAAGAAACTACCAGATACAACGCGATAAAACTTTCATCACATATTCGCCATTCGCGCATTTGTCATGGACGTAATGCAACAGTATGCTCAAGCAGTTTTCTCAAAAGCATAAAGAAAATCACCGGCATACCATTTGCAAGCACAGAAAGGAGATGTGAAATATCTTCCAATGTCTTGCCATATGAAACGGAAAAACTTACCGATGGGTCGCCAGAGAACGCTCTGTCTTTAATTGGTTGTGAGAAGTCCGTACCGACTCCCTTTTAGTTTCATCTAGAGTGTGTGGAGCTTCCCATACGCGATGTTTTCTCAAATTAGGATCATTAGCTAATTGCTCAGAGCGAGGTTTCTCTGGGTCAAAAACAGGTACAAACTGTGGCATTCTGCACTTGTAACTAGTAGAAGAATCCTTGAAGAAAACAAGGTACCCTTGTTTGGCCGGTTAAAACAATAAGGAAAAGATTTTGAAACCATGTACTATTGAATGAGAAGGATATAACCGCCAAATGAAAGAGAAAATATCCGCACAATGTAAGAAAAAACAAAAATATTACGAGATGCAGCTGTAAGGATTCTACCGCATTGGAAATTTGATGCCAATCAAAAAAGAAGTCTCTGATGTCGAGGGAAGTATACATACAACAAGTTCGAATCGGACCTTTTCTATTTTAGTGGATTCTTTACGTGTAGACTGGTGCTGAAAAGAAAACATGGCAAAAACTAGCGGCATCGGCAAGAATTAGTTTGAGTGCGGCTTGAAGAGAACCAGTGGCAAAAGATTCGTGGCCCGCAAGATTACCATGTATAACTTGTAATAGAAAGCTATTCAATTTCAAAACAGAGTATCTTAAATCGAAATGCAGGAGTAATGTCGATCATTTTTGATTACGAAGAACAAAACAGCGCATATTCCAATTGAATTTTTAACGGTTTTTAATAAATTTTGAAACTTGATTCTTTTCGCAACGCTAAAATGAGTCGATCATAATAAGAGTTTTGCTACCATACTCCCATCAACTAAGCAACATGTTTTCTTTCATTATATTTTTGATGTAAATGCTGTCCCCTAAAGCTGAGCCTTCTATTTTTTATGATTACATGCAGTATACTAATACATTGTCTAAGCTAGTGTTTCAATCCAAAGAAAGGTTTGCTCGAAATACATTGTCACGAGTTACAAAACAAAGAATTTTAAAGTTGGATAAAACATTATTTACTGGGTTCCGCGAGCATTTTTCAACTGAAACTTGTCAACTAAAACTTTTGTGTAGCCTGCTACAAACAGAGCAAGCTTGTGCAATATTAGAAGCTTTTCCAAGGCAATTAAAAAGATTTGATTTGTAAGGATTCCTTATCAAGTTACATTGGTTTTTGTGCCCTTTATGAGTAAATCCTTATACGGCTTAGATATTCCCGTGAAACTGATACCCTTGTTATAAAAGCCAGTCAAGTTCTTTTACCACATGCTATTACCAGTTCTTTTTTGAATGATAAATTGCATGACCAGCTCATGACCTTTCATTTTTGAAGTACGGTGTGTGCGACGAAATTTTGAAATTCATGAATTGGTTATTTGAGTTCAAGCCAAAATATAAGCGTTGAAGATTATACCCGATCAAAATAGAAGACATTCAGTGACTGTTGCGATAGTGCATCAATACATGAGAAATAATGTTTGTTATCCTATTTGCATCCCCTAAAAGTAAAAGTATCATATTTCAGAATGCTTGTAGTAAATACTAAAAATGGCATCCATTCAAAGAGCAATTTGTTGAAAACTCTTGACTAAAACTGCGTTTATGAATCGACTAAAATGACTTGATATGATTTCTCAGATTTTTTTGAATCTTTGTACTAAACGCATTCCTCAAAATTGGAAAACTAAAAATGTTAATTCTTGTGGCTAAAAGAATACTTTGAGCTTTCATATAAAGGCGAAAGGCATCCAATCAACTTCTACTGCAGATTTTGCTTGTTAATATTTGTGAAATGAAAGATAGTCTAACACAAAGAAATCCTCTAAAATAACGTCACAATGTGTAGTCCTTTCCGATAATACGAAAGTGAAATATTTTTCGTGATTCTACATTTAGCAGATTAATCTAACGATGCATCAAAAATACTACAGGCTTGTAGTAAACGTAACTACAATATGTAGCTGCCATTTGGGACACCAACGGATCGAATTGCATCAAAACACTGAATTAAAACACAGAAAAAAAGAAAGAAAAAAAACTACGTATAATGCATAAATTAAGGCTGTTTGTTCAGTAAAATTAGAATGTAAAAATGCAAGAAGGATCCATACGTAAATGCTATTTTTGTTTCCTACACGAGTTCGTAAGTTTCGTCACAAAAATCAAATTTTCTTCAGTACCCACTACAATAAGTTTCCTCAAACGAAAAATGGAATATACTAGGCGAGAAAAAAGCGTCCATATTTTTGAAATCGAGCTTATTTGATAAGCAAGAAGAAAAAAATTAAATGTGGTCATGAGATTTTGGTTTCTAAATGAAGAGAATTGAAGATATAAGTATTAAATTCACTCGCAGATTTCCAATCCTTCCGGTTTGTCACATTTTGTATTTTGCAGTAGTCTACGTGGTTTTTATCTCTTTTATTTGACTTGAAGAAACGAGATTTCCATTTTGTATTCTACTTTATTTCATATGTTAAGGACAATGTAAAGAATACGCAAATCAATGAAATGAGAGCCCTTTGCTTCTCATGTTCACAGTGTACATACACAAGTATTCCCGAGTTCTTACTTCTGCTAAAGTTGGAAAATTAGGAAAAATGCTCAATAATAAAGCGAATTCCTCTTCTGCTTCTTTTGATAAATTCAGCAAAGGAAAGAGAAAATCCATATCCAACTACATAGAGTATAAAAAAATAGAAATATATAACAATTACGAGGAAATTCCATAAACATAAACATACGTCTTCCTGTACTGTAAAATCATCCAATACACCCCCTTTTAATCAAGTAAACTTCATCAATTTCCTTTTTCTCATTCCTACATTCCCCCATACATAAACCCTTCAAATTTTTTTTACTTTAACTCTTTCCTCACTGCATATGCCATCATTCCTCACGCAGTATAAAATGCATATCTTATTTTTTTTGGTTTTATTCTAAACTAGCCGCATTCTTTTCAAACACTTCTTCTTCTCCTCTCTAAGAGGAATACCCCCTCCCCATCACCTTCTTCTTCTCCTCTAATATACATTTTCCCTTCCTCTGGCAAGCACTCTCCCTACTTTCTCCCCCAAAACAATCCTAATCTATAAAAGCAATACCAACACTGTCCGATGATCCATGGAATCATCCATAGTAGCAGAAATTGATCCTTCTTCAAGGTTCCATCGCTTTCCCAATTTGTCCTTAGCCTTGAGATTAGCAAGAGGTGTACAAAGAATTTCGCTGTGGATACCACCACACCCAAGAAAAAGTTCATTTTTTAAAGTTTTTAAGCAGAAGGGATGCCCTGTTAGAAAACAGAGAATACGAGAGAGTTCCTCTTTATTTTGAAAAAGTACATTTAAAGAAGAGTTAGGATGGTCAAGATTCTCGTTCTTCTTTGTTTCTAACACTGTTGGAAATGTGTCTTCACAGGGAGTCTCCTCAACCCCAGAGATATAATCAGGCTCAGAATCAACATCAAACCACAAATTAGAGGCAGCCGAAGGACGCCAATCGCTTGGAGGATTACGGTTAAAAACAATGGGTTGCTCAGAATATCTACAACGTACGGAGGATGTATTTGGATTTGTGTAAAAAATAGGTTCTGTATTCGCCTGAGGATTCCATGGATCAGAAGGAAGGAAGAGAGGATAGGGAGAAAGTTTTCGAGGGAAAGATGTTTCCAGTAAGCGTGTCAGCCACCATTTTTGCTTGGGTGTGAGATAGGTACATACAAATGAAGAGTGAGAAGAAGGGAGGACAAGAGAACGAGAAACGCGTTCTGTGTCAGTGTAAGGCAGATGAAATGCAGGTTTTTCCTCCTCCTGTAAAAATGGAAAAGAAGAAGAGGGAGCTTCTGGAAAACAACTTCGTAAAGGTGGAGAACGGCGATGAAATGCATACAAAAGAGCGTAAAATTCCGAGTAGCTTCGAGAGGGAGGCGATGCTTCCAGAAGGCTAAGATGGGAAGGATGTTGAAAAGAGTGAGCAGAGGGAAGAGTGAGTAAATAGGGTACAGGCTCTGTTGTAGCCGCAGTCCATAAGGCAGTATCCTTACTACGAGTAGTAAATCTAAAGGTAGCCAACGAAGGAAGAAAACGGAGGAGACGAGCATGCTGGGAAAAACGACGAAGATATATCTGAGAGAGGCTATAAATTTCCAGTAGAGTTACCCACAGCATTGTATGTGTATGCGTAAGAGGTGCGATCGTGCCCATAGGTGCCTCCACGTCATCATCTTCACTGGATGCTCCCTCCACGACGGTTCTCTTCTTTAAAGATGAAATGGATGCATCTTTGGAAGATGAGAGCGTTTCAGAAAGGAAATCTGTTGCAGGATAAGAAGGAATGGATAGAAAAGAAAAAGTGGGCGCAAGGGGAGGCGTAGGATGGAGGGAATACGAGGGTGAAGGAAAGGTGTCCTCCACATGATTCTCATGGTTCATCTTACCAAGTGGACTTGGGATAACATGAGGAAGTTTGTAATTCTGAAAAGAGGTATCTCCATAAGGTCCATCAATGCGTCGAAATTCTGAAGGATATATCAAGGATAAGAAAGGTGGATCTTCTTGAACAAATGGAAAAACCCTCTTGACCTCCTTTAAACTGGGTTCTTTTTCATTTTCAGTATTTTCACTATCATCCTGTATATGTGTATGCGAAAGAGGTGGAAATCCTGGCAGTTGCAAACAAAGAGAATTGAACAACCAATCCCCTCGTACATGCGGTTTTGTATAGAGAGACTGCAGCCATGGGGCTAAAAGGGTAGGCAATGGCGGAGAAGGAGAGGGAGA
>JADAQX010001230.1:0-10817 GCA_015476325.1 Cardiosporidium cionae
CCTAAATGGCAGCGTCCAATATGCATTTTCCTTTTTCTCGCATTCACAGTAGAGTTAATCTATTTTTCGTATTATGTTTTCTTATCTCCATCTAAAGAGTATATCTGCGGGGAGGTGGAAGCTACGCGAGGTCTGGGTGGAAATGCATTGTTAGAAAAGCCGCTCACGCCGACAATGGTAAAAGCGCGAGAAAACTGTCCTTCTGATGTGTACAAACCCTTTCCTACTCAAGTGAATAACAGGTCCGCCATTCTAATATTTCAAAAAGATCTTTGGTGGACTCGAAAAGCGGACTTATCCGGAGTGAAAGATTGTTCGAACTTCCCTGTAGTATGCGAATGGACGATGGATCTTGCTCAATATGACAAAGCAGATGCTGTTGCGTATCATTTTGCCGGTCCTTGGTCACCTCCAGATGCGAATAAATTATCAATTGGATTTTGTAGAGAAGGTTAGATATTCGTTTTCCTGTTTTCAATACAACAGTTTTAGCCAGCAAATCAATATGATAACAGTAGGAAAGTTACATGTAGTGCGTAGTAAGATTAGTCAGTATATTCTGGCATTGATTTCTTTTTTTCGTTGTACTTTTAAGATTGAGAGACGTCCTGTATCTGAGTGTAGAGGTAATGGAATCTGTATCGACATGGTGTGTATTCGTTTCAAATTCTTTTTATTATGCAGCCTTTTTTGATCATTTACATCACTTCTATCCCACCACAAATGAACCAAGTCATTGGCAATATAATGTTTCCGCCACTCATCAATTAAAATCAGAGATTCCTTTTCATTACGTCCGAATGCATTCAGTTGAGTTGGTATATTACAATTTTTTTCTTTCTTTTCTGTGTTGATTGAATTTTGTGTCGTTGCTTTTGTGAGTAAAGCTCAGTATTTATCTGATTCGTAAGTGGGAGTTTGACACTATGGATCCGTTTTTTTCTTGGGTTATGTTTTTGTTTACAGGGTAGAAAAAGGAGGCCAGTGTTCAAAGAAATGGAACGTGCGGCTACTTTAATTTCTTCTCGTTGCCGTTCCTACACCCAAAGACTGGAATTAGCACAACTTTTAGCAAAACAAATTCCTGTCTATTTCTATGGCAAATGTCTGAACAATAAAGAGTGGCCTTCAGACGTCGGGAAGAATGACTTGCAGGGCTTGATGGGAAGACATATTCTGAATTTTGCCTTTGAAAACACAAACTCGGAAGATTACGTTACGGAGAAATTGTTCAATGCACTCGCCTCAGGAGCTATTCCAGTTTATCATGGCACAAACACTGTCGATAAATTTCTTCCTTCGCCTGATTCTATCATTCGAGTATCTGATTTCAAATCTGTTGAGGCTTTGGGTAACTATTTAAAAAGAGTCATCTCCGACGAGGCACTATTTAATTTTCATCATTCGTGGAGGTATAAAGAGCTTCCGAATACCCTATTAGATCGATTTGAATTCATTAAAGAACGCTGGGAGTGTCGGGTATGCAAATATGTTTATTCCCGAAAGTTTGGATGTTTTTGGGATCATAAAAGACAGCAGATAGGGGGTCCACTTTTGGAATTTTCAAGAGCAGATTAAACACGATTTTTGAATAATTAATAAATTATGAAAGGTACCCGAATTTTTATAAGGACGCTTTAAGTCTCAGCACGCGCATTCTTTTTTTCTCACGGAACTACTCCCTTTTTTTTGTTTTTATCGTGTTTCTTAATTTTGTTTTGTATTTTGTATCGCTAAGATGTAAGTGAGAATGGTTATCGTGTGCTTCAATTATAATTGTGAGTTCACTTTTCCCCGGCATTTTCATGAGTAATACTCGCTTTTAATGGCTTCAACTGCAGTTACATTCACTCTACGATGAATTTTTTGTATTAGTTTTCACGCTGTAGTTGCAGGCTAACATTTTTATGATTTAAAATAAAAGTTATTTGGGCTATGGTTTTTAATAGTGAGACAGACGGCTTTTGATCAAATAAAAATTGAAAAGTTATACTGTCTTGTCTAAATTCCTTGCAATCTTAACTAATCCTGTCTACATAGTTTTTATGTACTAATTTATCGTAATGCGTGTCGTTCTAAGCGATTATGCTTTTTTGTTCTACACTATTCAACCTGAGCAAGGATCACACCTTATGGGGAAGTTAATAAAATAGAATATTTTGTAGCGATTAATACAAGCAAACAGCAAAGGACCCAGAACAAGAGGAGCAATATGACATCTTTTCTCTATGATTGAGCAGAGTTTTAGAAACATCAAATCTTATTTTGAGATGATTTGCACATAGAAGAATGCCAATATCTTACCAATTGCAATATTCTTTGCAAAAGCAATTTAGGAGATAGGGATAAATGTTTTCGAAAAGCATGTTGAAGATTTTAAGCTTATAGGGTCTACTTTCAGATCACTTTGTGATCGTAAAGAAAAGATAATATGGGAATGTGTAAATGCAGCTGATTTTAAAAGAGAAATAATGCGATAAAGAAGTTAGAAAAAGCGCGATTTTGAGCAAGGACATAGCATGCATTCTATTTTTTTGGGTTGGGTAATTGAGAGGAAAAATGAATCTTCGGACGCGACTATTCCATTTTGAAGCCAATGGACATCGGAAATCAAGAGCATTCTTACAAGAATTATTATTTCTGATGGATATTTTTTCGTTACTGCTTGTTTTGCGCTCAACGGTAACCGCTTCGTGCAATTAGCGAGATTCATAAAAAAGCTTCTTTCATTCCGTAATCATAAATAATGATGAAAATATATATGCCAGAATGGATGAAATGTCTTGGAAAAAAATTCAATATGAATTCAAATATCCCCCCTTGCTCAGTGCCATTACTTAACGAAAGACTTTTTTCTGCATATTGGAAGAATTTAACGCGCTCGCATACAGCATGTAGCGCGCATCATATGAAGAAGAAACATGAATTTCAATTGATGCAAAAACCATTGCTTTTGAATGGGCACAAATCAATGTATAAAAGAAGTTCAATTCTAATCAAATGATTGGAAATGCTCGAGTTTATAAATGCTTGCTGAGATCGTACTGTCTTTAAGCTGACGATAGTATTGAATTGTTACGAAATTTTTGCAGTAGGGGAGATCTTGGTTCGGTAACCGATAATTGGAAAATTAAGAACTCAAATGATTTGAAGCAGATGATGTATAGAGAAAATGTGTTACATGGCAATTAATCACTAAATATAGTCGAGAAGGATACGTTTTCAAGTGGTTTCCATATATATTTTCCTTGTAATCTGAATCATTTGTAGTGAATTGGCACTATTGTATGTCGACCAACGCAATGCTTCTACTGCGGCTCGTGTACTCGCGTATGTTACAATGAAATGGGTTACGTCTGAATTGATTATATAAAGTGGGATTGGGATATTGTTAAGCGGAATGTGACATACATGAATATTCGAACGGAGTAATAAATTACTTATTCAATATCTGAAATGAAAAAAGTGATCTGAGAAAAGAAAAGCAAGTTATTGCAAGTAATAAAGCATGAAGAAACGAATGAGACATAGACAAAAAGATTACATATCTCAGGGATTGAAAAATAACTCGCAACACTAACTCAACCCCATACATGATGCAGTACACATCCAAGAAAGAAAATAAGTTGAATCTCAGTGGTTGTTGCTAAGTTCTTGTGTATTCGAACTAATTTCATTAACACTAGTCATTGATCACGTCGTTAGGCCGAAAGTGAGCTATTTATCCTCTTCGGTTTTAATAAGAATTAGCTGCTAGGTCTATTTGTGGCTACAGCTTGTGTCTGCGCTTCTATCAAACTAGCTTTCTGGTCTGCAAGATAGCTAAATACCTACAAAAGTTATGATGGCTATCGAAGGAGTATGAGTTTGCGATACTTACGAATTTTGCACCCTTGAATTCCCATTTTCGTTAACATATGTAATCCTGGGTTTTTTATATGCAGTACTTTATCTCCAGGATTTGCCAGTCGAGATCTATCGATTCCGGCTACACGATGTTTGCCAAACAATAGTGTATTTATTTGTTTTCCCTACACTATTAGATTGCTAATTGGTGAGAGCGTGGGTACTTATTTCTATAAATATACCTCACTAGGTTCATTCGCCTAATCTTTAATAACCGTCTATAGAAAAAGAATAAGAGTAACGAAAAACTAGAGCAATTAAGCTCATCAACCTCAGAGTGGTCTTGCTAATAATAAACTCGTAACTTAAGGGCGTTGGCAGCCCAAACTCGATGCTCAATCAAAACCTCTATGCACCTTCTCTACTACATGTAGTCAACATATGGGTCTGACATACTCTCGGTATTTATCTCGCTCATTGACTAAAACCATATACTAGAAAAGGATACAATTACACACATGAGCAATGTGATGAATACACAATGATAAAACTCTCGATAGCACATTTCTATCGGAACTTGTGTGTAACACAAAAGGTAAAATTACTTTTCATCATAATATTTTCTACTTAAGATATTCTACTGCATATTGTAATAAGTATTCCCTAATTACATTTTACCAAGTAGAATTCATATGTAACTAAGAAAATGTATCCTTTTAATAGATAATTAAAAAACTATTAAAAGCTAAACTTAACTTGACACACACTAATACTCTCGTTGAGCATTCTGGTTGTGTCAATCGTGTGTGAGTATCACACGGTCGCTATCTTTAGATACTGTGCGCGCGTTTTGCGCTATCCAATTTTCGCTCCGTTACATTTCAAGTTCTTTTCATGTCGCGGAGATGATAGTTAGATTCATAGAGTGAATTTTGCCCTTTCCTTTTCTATTTTCGAATTGTACAATGCTTCTCCTAATAAACAGAAGCATAGAGTAAGTTTACCTTCGAACGAGGCAATTGCAGCTCAGGTGCTTTTACCTACCGCATAAAGAATTGATAAAATAACTAGACATCGAACAGCTTCGATTGACGAAACGTGCCTAATTAGCTTAAACATCACTTGCAAATATTGCCATGTTTCCACTATGACTACACTACGATATTGTACGTTCTCTGGTGCTTGTATGTTACTTCTACAAAGAAGAGAAATTTTTCTTTGCTTTCACTGCGGAGGCACTACGCGTTCAAAATAATAAAATTTCAACAATTCTCAAAGAAATACTTTCTGAAGATAATGTAATAACTAATACTATACTTAACGTATACTTTATTCCTTGATTATATTCTGGGTTGTGCACGAGTTTAAATTAGTTGATTCCATGGAGTTGTTACAATCCATTGTTATGATTTCATCATTTATTGCTTCGCGCTAATCTCGTTAGGTATTTGCAATATCGCTAGATCCATTCAATCTTTTATTTTGTTCAGCTTGATTGAGCACTGCTGCTAGACTCGCTTGTTACAAAATAAGTGTGCAGTTTCATGTATTGGAATAGAGAAGATGAATATCCTCATCAAAATTAAGAATTACGATATGTTTGTTATTTTAAGAGGGACTTAGTACAAATACACGCAATGCATCTGTTACAAAGTAAAATTTTATTTAAATATACATATTATTACATGAGCTGGAATTTGATCAACAGGCTATCCACAATACATGAAACAATTGCTGACTGAGCCCATGCAAGTATCCTTTATCTGTTTCCATATCAGCAAGGAGTTTTCCAATCAACGGCAAAAATGAGGCGCATTTTCATCGCACCAATTCGGACTTAATTTAGTAGTTCTGTTTCATTTCACAACCCCTAAAGGAGAAAAGCAATCGACTTGTTGCTATGATTTCGCTCTTTATGTGCTGGATTTAGAGCATCGTCAATTTCAATTCGTCATTTAAAATGGTTGCTACTTACATGAAGAGTGAAACGAATAGTTTTGGAAAAGTTAAACCCTTTTGCATAATTTATATTCGACTTGGTGTGCATTTTCTAGGATACACCACCAGTGAAAAACGTGAAAAATTTGCCCGCCATTGCTATTTTTAGCACATCACCTTTTTTTGGTCACGCTAATTTGTGGCTCGGCATCTATACCGTGAAAATAGTAACAAGCAGAAGCACCGCTAAACAATAATCGCTTTTGCATGATTCAGTATGCTGACGCTGTCATTTCTTTGCTGCCACAGTCATTTCTTTGCTGCCACAGTCATTTCTTTGCTGCCACAGTCATTTCTTTGCTGCCACAGTCATTTCTTTGCTGCACAGTCATTTCTTTGCGGCCACAGTCATTTCTTTGCTGCCACTGTTCTGTCTTCAGCTGGAGTAAATTCATTCATGCAGTTAGACAACCATAAGTACAGTACGAACTTGGTTGCCAGATATTTCTATGATTCACATATTTCACTATTTTTTCTACCGTCAAACCTTTAAACTCATGCTGAACATGCCGATCTAAGCCAATCACGCAGCGCCGTTTCCTACATATCATTGAATCTTTCTTTCTATCTCCTTGCTCAAAACATGTTTTAACTTTCGAACACGGCAATGGTTTGCTTCATATTTTTTGCTACTTGCTATGAACCCACTCATTATTCTGTAGGATGCCGTGCAAAAAATGTGAGCAAAAACTTTCTCGGCTGGCTACCCCTGATGTGAGAGAAGGTTAGATTCATATTTGTAGAATACTTCTATATTACTGTTCGTACTTTTTGCTGAAACTCTTCTCTGTAGTAATCAAGCGTATATTGCTCCATGTGGATTCTGAGCTCTGCTTTTTCCAATGAAAAATTTTGTGTAGAGAGAAGAATTAATTTTTGTTATATGCGCGTACTTTTTATTTCAAATAATGAGTCAAAAATTGGGGATGCGAAGTGTCTTTGCTAGCTTCTTGCAGATCAATGTGAAGCCTTTGCAGAGATGGCTTGGAAGAATTATTTGTATTTCTTTATAGGGGATTCCTTTGGGTATTTTTGTGTTGCTCTTCTTTTCTCTTGAGGAAGGAAGCAGGCTTTCGCAGGAGAAATATACTGTAATACTTGATTTTCTCAAAATCTGTTTTTTTGAATTTGAAACTACTTTAGAAATTTTATACTGGGAGACAATTTTCTTACCCGCCGTGTCGTCGCTCACTCGATGAGTGATAGTTCAATGAATTTTTTGGTTATACTTTGCAGGTTCTTCTCGTGCGGTGGGTGTTAATAAGCTTATTGAGAAGATTTCCAAGAAAGACAAGTAGGTCCTTCGTTGTATGTACAAAACTAGGTTGCGTTTAGAAAAGTTGTACAGCCACTTAGAAGTTTAAACAGCGCCTCTAGAGGCTTCCCATTGTATTTCTTTCAAGATTATGCATATAGAATTATACGTGTTAAAGGTGTGTCTAAGAGCACTGCATTCAAACTTGAAACATTTGATTCGTCTCTCTTTTCAGAATTCGCTCTGATGGATCTAAATGTGTAGTTTGTCGGTCTGCTCTACACATGAAAGGCAAATATTGCTCTTCCTGGTTTGTTTCTAAACTATCACTCTCTAACTTTCCTTTCAGGATCAATAGTGTTTGCTTGAGATTTTGGAGAGTGTACTTTCCTTGCTATAATCTCCTAATTTGTGTGAAAACGCTGCATTGGAAGACGATCACTTCACCTCCTACTTTTTTCTTAGGGTGGAGTGTACTGCTAAATTCTTCTGAACAGGCACTCCACTCTTAATTTCATTCTATCCTTTATCTCAAAAGCAATGACCTTCTTAAAGTAGAAGAATGAGAGAGGAGGGAGAGAAATGCGTTGTGTGCCGCCCTTTGAATAGCATTGTAACACCACTTATAAATACTAGTAGTAAACGAAACATAAAATCTTTACTTTGCCAAACATAGTATTTCCTGGAATACTGTGAATGTAACGTTTATTTGAATTTCTTGGATGACTCACCAAAGGCAGGATCTGCCTGCGTGTCTCGGTGTATGTACACCCTCCCTCAACCCTTTTTTTCTTTATTTTTGCAGTGCACACAAAGCAGGCCGATGCTGGATGTGTGGTAAACGCATTGTGGATATTTCTAAGCATAATATGTCACTCGTATGATTTTTGGATTGCATGAAGGACAGCCAAGAGTTGAGATTTCTCTAATTTTTTTTTACTTGTCTACGAGTCTCGATGTTTACATTTAACATGATTTTGGTGGAACTTTTAATTTTTTTTTTCGACGGCAGATATAGCCACAGTTGTATTCTTTTTAGTTGATACAATGAAACAATGTGACTCTCTTTTGAGACTATTCTCCTTCGTTTATATAAGGACACTGTCTCCTCATCCTTTTTCTTCTATCATGAGCTTAGAAGAAGCCTATGGCAAAATTAGGTGTGAAAATGCAGCAAAAACAATCTCATTGGGTATACTCTCTTTGCTTTCCATCCTACCCAAAAAATGTGTGGAGGAAACTAGGCTATAGAAAACTACTACTCAATGAAATTGATAAATATCCAGAAGATATACTTCATCTTGTTGTTTTTTGAAATGGTTTCTTGTATATGTAATTTTCTGGATTAAGATAAATGCTTCAATCCTAATTTAGTTTCATTTTTAAATTCCAATCCCTCTTTTTTTCTTATAGAGATTGGAATATCTCCCATCCTGTATTTTTCATCCCCCCACAAAAAAATGAAAAAAAAATAAAAATAATAATTTGCAGAAGAAAACATGTATAGAGTGATGGCATCCATTGCATTTTCAAAGTGGATGGTAGAAATTTTTTTTTTTTAAAAAGAAAAGGAAAACTTAAATAAAAAAGCAAAGTTTCATTGTATCAAAATACATTCTCAATGATATTACTTTATTCAAAAATACAAAAAAAATATTATAATTAGTTGAAAAAATGTGTAGCCTCAGTTGCTTATTAAAAATCAAAATTTCGATAAATAAATTGTCGTCCATTACAAAAATAGAGAGAGAACAGCTTTTTATCTCTCTTTCTTTACATAAAACTTGTATCCTCTTACAAGAGTAGATTAAAATTAAAAAAAAAGAAGAGTATTTCAAGAGAGGGAGATAAAAAAGAGTGGAAAACGATAAGACAGAAATACAAACTCTGCAATCCATAGAGTCTACACATTCTCAAGGAAATTTTATAGTCGATGTGTACACACTTCTCTTCATGCATTTTATGAAGAAGAATTTCATCCTCATGGTCCTGTCTGTGTGCAAATATATATAGGTGAGTATCCTTCTTGAGAAAGAGATGTACTATACAAGATCAAAAAAAATACCTGTTTTCTTCTCTTTCAATAGTACACTCTCTCAGTTTTCTTTTTCTTAAAGTAGACATTATACTAAGAGAGTGACAAGGAAGAGGTGAAAAATAAAATAAAAGAATGGGATACATAAAAGTGTGTAGATATTTTTTATTTATTTAGAAATTTCATTAGGCTGCAAAAAAAAAAATCAAAAAAAATAATAGATGTTGAAAACAACATGGCTGCAATATCTTAAGAGATGTACAAGAGAATGGGATAGATCGATAGCCTATAAAAAAATATAAAGAGAGAGAATTCATCATATATAGGAAGTTTGTTGAGAGAGGAGAGAGAGGAAATAGGATGAACAGAATCAATTCAAACTACAATCACAGGTATCTTCTTTCCTATTTAAAAGATATCTTAGAAAGAGGATGGAAACATGTTGGATTCTCACAGGTGTGTATCCACTTCAAAACCTTTCTTATTTTTAAAAAAAATAGGATAAAAACAATTCAAAGCTATAAAAAAAGTTTCATCCTCAAAAGGCATCTCTCCATACACACTTTGCATGGATAGAGATAGAAAAATCATTTCTTCTTTAGACATTCCCTCTCAAGGCGAGATAAATGGACGAGAGCCACTTTGGGCCACGAAGAGGAGAGGTGGCAGTGGAAGGTGTGTGGAGGATAGGAGAGGAAGAGGAAGAGGAGGGGAACGTACAAGGAGAAGAAGGGAGAGATAGAGCTTGCATAGAAGGAAGAGGACAAGGGAGAGATACGGTGATTTTCTTACAAGGGATGGACACCTCAGGATGTGTAAAGGAAGAGGAAGAGAGGATTGTATTCCTTTTATCTTTTCCACCAGAGATATCCCAAGGCTGTGTCAACAGCTGATGCCTCTGTAAATGTTTAAAACAATCCGCTTCACCCCTCTGAGGAGAAGAATACGAACGGAAGCCACTGTGAGAATAATCTGAATATTTCAAGAGAGGTGAAGGAAGTGTGGGATGACGATGAGAAAATGAAAAAGAATGGACAGCAGAAGGTGTACGACGATGTAAAGAAATAGTTTGCTTCTGTTTATATCCCAGTGAGTTTTTTATAGGGGCTATAGCCGTAGAAGGTGGCTCTTCTTCTTCTTGAGGAGGAGGAGGAGAAGAGATCTCCCATCCTTTCTCTACAATAGGCAGAGCCTCTCCCACCATAGGCCCTACAAGACTGAGTATGACAGGAAGAAAAACTAAACCATGGAGCATTCCAAAGATCAAGACAAGTGTTGTAGATTTAAAAAATACACGCAAGATAAAACTCGTTGAAAAACTGAGAGGAAGAACTCCTAATAAGGAAGAAATGGCTCCATGAAAAATTGGATTTCCCATCACAGTGAGCGTTTCAATCACTCGTAAATTACGTGTTGGACATCGTGAATTTCCAAAGGCATGACAAATATGCAATGAATAATCCACAGAAAATCCTGAAAAGATATCCACGTAGAGAGAGAGATGGGGAGAGAGGGAGGGAGAAAGATGGAAAATAGATAGAGAATAAACATTAGAAAGAGGGCGAAGGAGAGAGGAAGGGAGGGAGAGAGAGAGGGAGGGAGAGAGGGAGAGAGGAAGAGGAGGGAGAGAGGGAGGGAGAGAAATAGAGAGAGAGAGGGAGGGAGAGAGGAAGGGAGAGAGGG